>QLSR01000187.1:2651-84236 GCA_031780015.1 Citrullus colocynthis
CCAGTCCCCTATGAAAGTATGTTAGATATGCCTGTCTTAAGGCTAATGCACTTAAAGGACTTGGGTGCCAGTATAACCAGTTTCCTATTGAAGTATGTTGATATGCCTGTTGTATGACTAATGCACTTAAAGGACTTGGGTGCCTAGCCTGGCTCCGGTAGTGGGGTCACTTACTGAGCAATATAATTGCTCACCCTTTTATCTTATTTTTTTTTTCAGGTAAGGGAAAGAACGTGCTGGCGAATGACAAGAGGAAACCTTGATGGCTTCACGGGACCCATAGTAGCTTCCGCCTAGCACTGCATTTTTTTTTTAGGCTTGTCTTTTATTTTGTATATGGATTTTGTTTTTGTTTTTTGTTCATGGAATTTTGTTGATTTTATTAGGGGTACCCCAAACCAAAAATTCTTTCTATATGGGATTAAATAAAACAGAAATTTCCGTAAGTAGCATTGTTTCTTTCTTATTACTCAGCATCGGGTCTTTTCTTGAAATTTGCATGCATTGAGTAATGGTCTGATTAGGATGTATTAGTCGGGTCGTTACAGCATAAGAAATCTTCGCAAGCGTTGATGTATATAAAGTATATATATCACTCTTTTTTTAGTTATATCGTAGTTGTCCTTATTTTTTTAGAAAGATATTCAAATTTAAATGTAAATTAGTATTTACTTTATAAAAAATTTTATATTAATATATATCATAAGTTCAAATGATATTAAGTTAATGAATAGCCGTGAGGGAATTTTTGAAACATTATGTAAATTTAAGATATTTTCAAGTAGAAATCTTACAAGACAAATAGTATAGTTTTCCAAATATTCGTAGATATTTATAAAAATATTCTTATGAAACATACGTGGTTATCTAAAAATGTCGGACATCTGTAATTTTTTGCCTCTAAAGATTCCCAGTATCTACCATTTCCAAAAACAAACGGCCCTAACTCACACACACCAACCAGATTGACCCTTATTTATCTATTTTTTAATATAGACTTTTCCATTAATATTAAAAATCTTCGTCTTTTAATTTGTAAGTGGAGCTAGTATTGACATTATCAAATGAAACAACCTTGTTGGTAAGTATCAAAATGTGACATAAAATAAATATATCATATAAAAAATATTAGTTTTATTATAATTATACACATAAATATTGTTTCTAAAATTTGTACTATTTAAATTATAGAATTAGAAAATCGTTTAAAAAATTGAATCAAATTATTGTCAATTAAACATATGCCTGCTGAAATCGGAAAACATAAAACCGGATCTAAATTACCACCTTTATTTATTTATTTTTGTAACTTAGACTTTTCCATTAAGATAAAAAATCTTCATCTTTTGTAGGTGAAATATTGACATTATCTGTAAGTATAAAAATGTGACATAAAATAAATATATATCATATCAAAAATGTTAGTTTTATTAAATTTTCTTCCCGGTACGTTGTCACTAATTTTTTTTTCTTTTAACAATATGTGGGATGAGAAAATCGAACCTATTTATCTATTATTGTTAAGAAATGACAATCAAAAGATAAGCTGAAAACGTAAACAATATGAGATTAACACAGAAATTATGTGTGACTTACTAACGTGTGTTAGCTATGTCCACGAACATAGAGAAAGAGCAGTTTATTATTAGAGAGACAATCTCATATTACCAATTAAGCCTCTCTAGGATTAAAGAGTTTATATAGTTCACTCATTTAAATCCCGATTCGCCGAACGTGTAACAAAACATCTTACTTAGTCACTCAAGACGCCAAATAATAGATCCAAGAGATTCTAAGAAATTTGTAGTCCAACAATCATGTATATAACCTATTAAAAAAATCCCAATATGTTGGATTATATTTTCATATATAACATCAATATTGAATATCTACTATTCAAAAGCCCAATAGAAAACTCATCCGTCAATATGTGAGAAAAGCCCCAAAGAAATCCTTAAAATCAAACAAAAGCATTTTTTTTTTTTTTTTAAAAAAATTCCTCACCAAAGTCTATAACAGGGCGTTCAATAATCATATAGTTTTTGGTAGTTTTTTTTTTCTTTTAAAAAATATTGCACTTATAAATTCTACTTCTACATGTTATTTTTATTTTTATTTTTTATTTGTCACTTTTTGGAGAGTCTTTTCAAATTCAAGCTATATTTGAAAATCAAAATATGTATACCGTTTTTAAATATTTGTTTTGTTTTTATAATTTGGCTACCCAAAAATGAAGTGAAATTTTTCTATTTATAGAGCTTCCATATGCTCAAGTGGATTTATGCTTGGTTTATCTATGAATCTAGTCCTTGAGCTAAACTAATTGTATTTTGAGCTTGATTAGTATTTGGGTCATTTGGGTCAAAAGAATTTATTTATGGATTCAATTGAACTCGACCAAACTACATCCAACTTAGGTAATTCAATCCAATGGTTGTGATGAAGGAACATGCCATTGTCAAGATTTGCCTTTTTTTTTTTCTTTTTTGTCTTCAATTTCAATTTAGGACGAAGGTCAGCTTTTAATTGATTGAAAATTTGATTATTTGTAATTTTGTTATTAATTTAAGAAATGATGTGACAATTTGTGATTGGTCTAAAGTTTGTTATTCGAAGCATCAAATGTTTACTTAAGAAATATGAAAAAATAGAAAGGAATGGTTAGAAAACAAACAAAATTTCAAATACCAAAAACAAAAAATTAAAGCAATGTTTGACAAAGATTTCAATTTTAGTTTTTTTTGTTTTTAGAATTTAAGCTTGTTTCATTCCATGGCCAATTTCTCAATTATAGTTTTGAATTCTATTAAACGAACACTTGAATTACTAGTTTTGTTATGGGTAGATTTACCAAGATAGGCCGAGACCAGGAGTCTAGAAAGATAAGAGGCCTATGAATAGAGATAGCTCAAAGGCCCATGAGGGAGTCTAGAAGGAGCCCAAAGAACACATGAGAAATCCTAAAGGTAGTTCAGAGGACCCATGAGAGAACCTAAAGATAGCTTAGAGAACTCATGAGGGAACCTAGAGTAAGCTCATAGGACCCATGGGGAGCCTAGAAGTAACTCAGAAGACATATGAGGAGCCTAGAGGGGTAGCTTAGACAACTTATGAGGAGCTTAGAGGTACATAAATTGTTGGACTGGTATGACAACCCTAGGGGGGGATGAATAGGGTCTAATTAAAAGTATTCCTAAATATGCTCAAATTAAGTTAATTAAATTAATAAAAACCTTTAATTGATGCTAAATATCAAGATTGATAAAAATATATGAAATACAAGATTCAATCAATCTCAACAAAAAAGAATAGTAATCTATTACATGCTACTAAAAATTAAATGCAAAATTAATTGAGAAAGAGTTGGAGAAGAAGACACCGTGATTTTTATAGTGGCTCTGTCAAACTCGACCTACATCCACCTTCCCAAGTGCCTATTGGAATTTCGATTAAAAATCTCATTTGACTCTTTCCATAAATGAGAGCCAAACCACTATCGTGCTCCTTTTTCGGGTTCAAGAACAATAATGATGACATTTTTCAACTTTTGAGGATTATAAAGTTGTAAAAGTTGGAAAAACATTTTGGAAAAGATAAAGTTTAAAAGAGAGAAGTGGGGTAAAAGTGACTTTTAATTTGGGCCATTGGATTGGTAAAAAAGTATTAAATTTTAAAGACAACTAGCCATTAGACACAAACATAAAATAATATTAAATTTATTTTCTTTTCAAACCAACTAGCCGTTAGTTGTAAACATAAAATAATATTAAATTCATTTTCTTTTTGAAATTATTTTCTTTTTAAATTCTTTTTTTTTTTTTAAACCAATCAAAAAATCAAAACTCAACCATGTGTCGCTCACTCTATAACTCCAAATGAGACTCTCCAAAATGGTCCAACTTGATGATTTGGCCACCACGTCACCAACTCAGGTAATTTTTCGTTAGCCTTATTTCCACTATAACTTCTTCATTTGAACTCTGATTTGGGTGATTCAAGAGGCATCGTAATCATTGTTTTGAGCTCTACGCTATGGACTATTCAAAATAATAAAATTATAAATAAACAAAATTAGGTTTGTTATCATCAAAACATTAATTAATTAATTAATTAAAATTAATTAATTTGAGACTAGGGCCAAAAAGCCAATATAGATGACTCATGAGGGCCCTTAGTAGTAGTTTGGAGGACCCATGGGGAGCTTAGAGGTAGTTCAAGGACCCATGAGAGAGCCTAGTACTAATTTAGAGGACCCATAGGGAAGCTTTGAGATAACTCAAAGAACCCATGAAGGAGCCTAGTGGAGCCTTAGTGGACCCATGAAGGACTTAGGAGTCACATAGAGGACTTTGAATGGCTTATGGGAGACCTCTACAAGACCAATTGAGGACTTAGCAGTCCCATAGAGGACCTTGGAGGACCCATGAGTGACCTTTGTAGGACCCCATGGAGGACCTCATAGGATCATGGAAGACCTTAGAGTGATTGAGTTTGAAACCATCTAGATTCTCAAGAGATGGCCCATATAGGAACCTATGAGAAATTTTGAGTTGGTGATGCACTTAACCATTGGTTACAACCTCAAGTGGTGGTAGTGAAACCGTTCGATGAGTATTAACTTAATGATTCCGAAAATTTAAGAGGGGCAGTTATGAGCCCAAGCGTAAGTTATACATCACTAGCCTATATAAAGGGCTAAAGTCATTAGATTGACAGTATGTGTGGCTTGAGACCACACTGATGTTACCTGAAATACAAATTTACGATTGATTCATTTTTTAGTATCAACAAATTAAATTCTAAAAATAAAACAAGTTTTTAAACATTATTATTTTTTAGTTATCATTAGTTTGATTTTGTAAATATTACTAAAATATAGATAACAAAACATAGAATCTAATAAAAGTAATGTTTATGTACTTAAAATTTAAAAATATAGTAAAATAGTCATCAAACAAGGTCGGAGTAATTAATTATCAAATTTGGTAAAATTGTGTTTTCTAAGATTTTCTAAGAGCTTCGCTCTCTCTTTCCAATACATGATTTTATTACTTCAATCCCTAGATCTTTCTACCCTTCCAATTTTTTTTTTCTGCTAGTCGACAATTAAGGGTATTTTAGGAAATATATTAAGGGTGTGGAATAGATTTTAAATTGGATAATTTGCAAAGATAACAATTTAAGAATATAATTTTACAAGGACATCCTTAACCTTTCAAATTTTCCATATATGCAAAATCTATAGCTTTGATATTTTGTTTATTTATTTTTTCAAAATTACAATTTAAGAAGTTTTACGTACTTTCTTTTTTAAAACTTGAATGACTCTTTTTGTAAGTTTCCTTTCAATTAACCAAATCACTATTATTTTAATTGTATATAACAATAAATAATCGAATATTCCTTATAGATAACTATGAAATGCAATATTATATTTAAAACAGTTAAGAAAGTCTATAAATAATAATTTAACCTATTAATTTATAAATCCTATAAACAATATTGAAAACAAGAGGGACAAAACTAAGAAAAAAAAAATGGAGGGTAGGTCTTGGTGATTTGTAGAAGATAGAACAAAGAAAAGTGAATGTATGGACAGAAAATAGATTAGAGAAAAATAATTTCTCTCTTGAATATTTGCTTCTTATTTTCTCTTTAATATTTAACTTTGTAAGAAAAATCAAAATCAGCTCACCATTTTTTTCTATATTCTCACAAGTAGTCATTTTAGACAACTAGAAATTTAAAAGAATACTAGTACATGTGACAAATAAATACTCTCTTCTACACACAACGTACTCATTAATTTACTTTCTAAATTGTGACATATGACTAACTATTTAGATATTAACTATATGCTCAAATAAATTATTTTTGCTGATAGTAATTTCATGCTTGAAAACATTCGACGTTACCCGAAATTCAAACACAAATTTCAAAATAATTTTGAAAACAAGAACAAAAAGTTATTTTCCAAGTAACTTATTGAATACACTTCTAAAATTATTTGAGTGAAGATTTTGTATGGATCAAGAGAGAGAGGAACCTATGAGAGTGATAGCATGCCAACTAAAGTCATTGAAAAGTATAAATGTTACTTTGAAGTCTTATATTAATATTAATAAAAATTAAACAGAAAAATTTTTAGTACCATTTATTCCATCTCTTTTTTCTCTCTTTAGATTACTATGGTCTGATTTTGTTAACATTAATTGAATGGTTTAACAATTCAAAATGAGATGGGCAGTCAATATCTATTACGTAGGTTCTATTATTATTATTATTTTAATTTGCTTAGCCGACGGACTTAAAAAGTCATTGTAATTAATATTAAAATATTGTTCACCAAAGCTAACATTAAAAATATTATAGGCTTCACGGCACCAAATTGTAGGGTAAGAGATTGAATCTTCAATTTTTGTTATGGTAACGTTTAAAATGTTGAGGTAGACGAAAATATCAATTGAAATACCAATAAAATGTTCAATATTGATGGATATTTTTTGGAAAATTTATAAGTACAAAAAAAAAAAAAAAGAAGAAAAATGGTAAACGAGTGAAAATGTTTATTGTTTTAGGTTAAACTACAAATTTGGTATATGGTTTGGAAAAAAAAAGTAGAATTTAGTCCTTTTTTAAGAGTTGGAATTTAGGAGGTGTTTGGAGTTCCAACTTAGAGCAGATTGAGTGAGCTGTAATAAACCCTTCGATGTTTGGGGCATGTGTTAATAAATAATAGGGAGAAAGGGTTATTTTAACTTTTGCTTTGCTATATTAAAACTATTTACAACTCAATGGTCATAACAACCAACATTCTCTCTCTAATGTTTCCAATAACTCCACCCATTGTCAACCAACTCTAACAACGACTTTTTATGACTATCTCCTGCGATGATCACTTCAACAACCAACTAAAGCAAAGCCCACCTTTAACACTCAAATTTGGCAAAGACTAACCTCCGATGGTCAACTCTGACGACCACCTCCAACAGTTCAACTCCAGTGAAGAATACCTCCAACTCCCACTTTCGGCGATTAGCTCTATGACCATCTTCGAGGGCCAATTCCAACAATCATCCCACCACAACCAATTCAATATAGTGTTTAATAGTTTTATTTTATAGTAATTAGACGTTAATAGAGTATAACATATCAAATAAATTTGTGTATAAAAAATATTTTTGAAACCAACTTGCATAACATTTTTAAATATAGAAAATAAATAGAAACTAAACCAAGAACATATAGACAAAAAAGTCTTTTTTTTTTTTTTTTTCTTTTTTCCCTCACCCTCCTCCTCGCCTCACTTCGGTTCTTATTATCCTCCTTGCACTTCAGTTCTTAGAAAAAATAAATTCTCAAACGGTCTATAATTGTTAAAATTGGGTGTCAAAATTGGTGTGTGAACTATAGAAAATAACAGATGAAAAATGTAGGAAATGATTATTTTTCAAATTCTCATCTAGTTCAATAGAAGAAGAAAATAAATTTTGATATACAAACAAAAATTTTAATTAACAAAACAACCCACTAACTTATAAATTCTACAAATTTATAAGTTTTGGGAGCTGAATTTCAATAATTGTATAAGTTTGGGTGTCCTAAAAATTTTGATCTTATCCTTGAAAATATATGCTTTAATCAATTGAGCTGCAAGTAAGAAATAACTTTGGTTAATTTTATGTGGTTGGCAAAATATGATATTTAAGATACCATTACTTGTATAATAAAAAAATAGTAGAAAAAAGCCAAAACCCAGACTACAATAACCTGCACCCTAACACAAACTATTATAACTCACAGCCTATTTTAACCAACTCAATGCCTCAAACAACCTTGATAAAACTTAAAAAATATTCCCTATGATATGATAAAATCATCATAGATAGTCCCTATGATTTATGAAGACAATATCAACCTATAGGAACTAAATTCTAATTATAAACGATAAGGACTAAGTTATTAATTTTTTCAAATCATAGGGATTAAATTTTTAATTAAAATTTTTTAGGTTATATTTATACTAGTGATATTTTGTTACTTATATTTTTTTATGTTTCATTAATTTTTTATGGAAAAATAAAAATGTATACTCATCTATCACATTGACATCGAAACTATGAAAATATAGAAATATGGATGAAAATATCGATAAGTCTATAAAAATTTAATCGAATGGTTAACTATAAATTAGGAATTGAGTAGCACGCTTTACCCACTAAATTAAATAAAAGCCTTCCCCAGTCATTATTGTTGAAAACCAACTCATTGAAAATGCTACTAAACTAAACATCAATCACTCAATCATAATCAGATAACTTTCACTTAAAACCTTTAACATCAAATTCTTTTTGCGTTATTCACACACAACTCTTTGAAAGTTACAACACATAAAGTTTGATGAGACACTCATAGATTTTCCATATATTTCAAATTGATTAGAAAAAGGAAATGTTGTTTATTCCAAATATGAGCCAAAATAAGTGATTGACAAATAATTTTCTTTTAAAAGTTTTGTATAAATGACTCAATCTAGAAACTAATAAAACTTAATATTCTGCTTATATTACAGAGTACTCAATAGCCTTGAACTTCTCATGATTGTGGCAGCTTCTCACTAGTCGCGAAATATTTGGATCCCTAATACGATTTAAATATGCTTTACAATTATTTTTAAGAGAATTCACACGTTGGCCATTCGCAGTCGCGAGTGCCCTACCACTGAGAAATTATAGTGGAGCTCGGTTGCAATTGTAATGTCAATCGCAATTTTTTTTTTAAAATCTATTCTTTATAGAGTCTTTTGTGATATTTTGCGATAGGAGACCCAACAATAACCATTTCTTAATGTGATTACACAACACTAAAACATGCATATTGATAACTAAAATCATTATCACATTCTATGAAACAACGGATCTCACCACACACAACGAAGGTAAGAAAATATGATTGAGGAATAGAAAAAAAGAATCAAAATGGCTGTGAAATTGAAATACGTATCGTTGTCAGAAGAGCTTTCCAAATGACAATAAATGAAGAAAATTGGAGAATCCAAAGAGAAAACAAAGGACACAACCTCAACGTTCGTATAAAAATGGCTTTCAAGATTTTATTTAATTTAAACTTGTCATAGCCAATGACTTGCCCTCACCCCAAAATTATAACTTACGGCTTTATAAAGAATCAAGTTTTTTAAAAATCGTGATTGTTATTAAAATTGCGACCATGCTCTGCAATAATTTTGTGATGGTTAGACAACCACATGACTGCAATATCCAACAAAGTTTTTTCTTTTCTTTTTTTTTTTTTAATCACAATGAACATTTAAATTGCGTTAGAGATTTGAATCTTTCGTAATGGGCCATGACATGTCATGATCGCGAGAAAGTGCTATTTGACATAAGTAGAAGGTTAGTATCATTGAATTAGGTCATCTGTTAAAAAATAAATTCTCTTCTACCCAGCAAAAATTTCTAACTACGAGTGTAATATACAGAGAAAAATTATTGAAACAATTAATTACATTCTTTCACCAAATAACAATTACAAGTGCACAATAGAAGATATTATATGCCATAAACTAGAAAACAAAGCTTTTTGACAAAGTATCCTAACTATTTGCATCTTGGATTTCAAGCAATTGGCATGCATTTCGCATAGTTGGTCTTGATTGAGGATGTTTGTGGGAGCAAGAAATTGCTAAATTCATTACCAAATTCAAGTCGTTGATTGTTCTTTGGTCTTTAGGAAGACCAAGACGAGAGTCCAAGATGTCACCGAGTTCAACATTGTAATCAGACGTCGAATGCAATGATAGAATCAAGTCTCCGGGATGCTTTCCCATCAAAACTTCAAACACCACAACACCAAAACTATAGACGTCACATTTTTCAGTCGCCACCATTGTGTATGCAAGCTCTGTCACACAATATTAAAAATTTCAGGAACTAGTTTTTAAATCGCAAAAACATGTAACAGATTAAGATTTCCGAATCTTCACCTGGGGCAACATAGCCATGAGTGCCTGCAACCGTCGTCCAATTCATGTGTGGTTTCAAGAACCTGGCCGTGCCAAAGTCTGCAAGATGAGCTTCAAACTCGGAGTCCAACAGGACATTGTTGGCGGTTACGTCTCGATGTACAATCGAAGGCTTACGATCATGATGAAGATAAGACAGTGCTTGTGCAATGCCTTTTACGACATCGACACGCTTCGACCACTCGAACGCCTTCGCCTCCTTTTCGATGCTCAACACATGAGTTAAACTTCCTCTTTCAATGTAATCATAAACTAGAAATGTATGGATTCCTCTAGAAGAGAATCCATACAACCTAACAATGTTCCTATGCCTTACTTCAGTCAAAGCAGCAACTTCATTCTCAAAACTCTTCTGATTCTTCAACCCCATTTCATCATCCCAAGAATGAAGCTTCTTCACTGCAAATACCTCACCTCCAGGCATTTCCACTCTATAAACTTTTCCTGATCCTCCTTCCCCGATGCAATACTCGTCGTCAAACTCGTTCGTCGCTTCGATTATGTCGGAATACACAATTCTACCATTGAAGTACCAAATGTTTGAAAACACTTTCTCCCTCACTGTTGTTGTATTGCCTTCTGGATCGTGACTTGTTTTCTTTCTTAAGATACAAAAAACAACTCCAAATATTACAACGGATACTAAAAGTGCTCCCACTAAAGATGGTACAAGAATCCTCACAAGCTTGTTCTTGCTACTTTCTTCTTCATCTTTTGTACTCACAAGACTAGTGCAATGTGGGAGACCATTAACATCTCCACATAATCCTTTGTTGTTCATGAAAGCACCTAATTTAGCTGTTTTAAAGATGCCTTCATTAGGAAGAGGACCTTCTAGATTGTTATTAGAAAGATTTATAGAAACCAAGCTCACCATTTTGCCTAAAGAATCTGGTACGGATCCAGAGAGATTGTTATGAGACACGTTTAAATTCTCCAAACTTAGAAGATTCCCCAAAAGGGAAGGAATTTCTCCACTTAATGAATTGTAACTTAGATCTAGTAAATCTTGTAAGGTCACCAAACTTCCTATTTGAAATGGGATTGAACCATTCAATTGGTTCATGCTCAAACTTAAATATATCAGCTTCATATTGTTACCTAATTCTGAAGGAATTGATCCACTCAACATATTCATGGAGAGATCAACATGTACTAAATTCTCCATGTTTCCAAGCTCGACAGGGATTGATCCAGAAACTCGATTGTTTCGTAGTCCGAGTACCACTAGTTTCGACAAACTCGCGATACTTTTCGGTATCGATCCAGAGAGATTATTCGAAGAGAGTTCGAGCTCCACCAAATTCTCCAACAGAGTGATCTCATTTGGGATTTCACCATTTACATTGTTTCCCGTGATCCTCAAAAGGGTTAAGTTTTTGCTTTCTCCCCATTGAGGAGAAAGGATTCCATCAAACTGATTGTTGCTTAAGTCGATGTAACTAAGATTGGGATACACGCCGAAATCTCGGTCCAACGATCCGGTAATGTTGTTACTTTGAATCAAAACACGGTATAAACTGGGACAATTCTTCAAGCTCATGGGGATTGGACCAGAAAAACTATTGTATGCAGCTGAAAAATTAACGAGTTTTCCTCCTTTACAAACATAAGGAGGTAAAGTACCAATGAAATTGTTTTCAGCGAGATGCAGAACAGTCAAGGAAGACGAATTCCCTAAATTTTGAGGCACTTCCCCAGATAAATCGTTAATGAACAAACGCAAATCAGTCAAGTTCTTCAAATTTGCAATACTTTGAGGAATCTCTCCAGAAAAATGATTTTCATTGAGACGAAGAACGTTTAAATTACTCAAATTCCCCAAAGATTGAGGAATTGGACCAGAAAATTGGCTTCTATCAAAAGCAATCAAATTCAAGGACTTGACATTCCCAATTTCTTCAGGTATTCTGCCTTGAAGCAGAGTATCTTGAAGCAAAAAATTCCTCAAACTCTTCAACCCAGTTCTTGAATTACCAGACCCATCTGGAAAAAGACGAGGATCTAAAGACCCAGTAATGGAATTACGAGAAACATCAAGCTCAAAAACCTCAGTCAGATTTGCGAGAGAAAGAGGCAGAGTACTATTGAGATTGTTAGTGGAAAGATCAAGAAATTGAAGCTTTGAAAGAACTCCAATAGAAGGGGGAATAACACCAGATAGATTATTGATTTTGAGATCAAGACGAAGGAGATTTGGGAAGAAAGAGAAGTTCAAGTGATCGAGAGTACCTATTAAACCCGTGTTGTCGAGCTTGATTTCAATGACACTGCTCTGATTGTTGCAGGAAATACCCCGCCATTGACATGAATTTGAAGCAGAGGAGTTTGAGTTTGAAGGGATGACCCATGAATCCAGAATGGATTGCTTTGGGAGACTCTCTTTCCATCTTAGAAGAGCTTCGGTTTCAGTGGCTATGGCGTTAATGGCTTTGACGGAGAAAAGAAGAAAAAAGGCAATGAAAACAGAGTAATGCCGTCGGTGGATTTGGGTGTGAGTAGCCATAGTTTTGAGATTACAATTGGGAATGGTGAAAAGATAAGGGGAAGATATAGAGGGAAGGAAGAACTTAGTTCGTTGATTTTGGTCAAAGATTCAGGTTTCAAGTCCGCAATGTGAAAGAAAATGAAAGAAAAAAAGTTGCAGATTTGGAAGGAATGGAAACGAACAACCGAACTTGTTTGTAATATTTGGAAATATTCATAGGAATCAAAATTATGACGGAAAAATAATAATTAATCAAATACAACCCATCATCTAAATACCATTCATTCCACCATATTATTTTTTAAAATTGATAATTCAATCTATTTCTTTTAAAATATATTAAAAAAATAAAACCCCACTAATAGATCAAAGATTCAAATTCCTCTCCTCTACATGTTGAACTTTATAACACAAGTATTGGTAGAATATTCTATACCAAATATCAACAATCATGTATGCAGGTATTTTCGGTTTTAGTGTTCATATAATTTTTTTGGTAATTTTTTTGGTAAAGTCAGCTTAGCTCAATGAAAATTAATATGGTCTTCATCCGTAAAGGTTGAAAGTTCAATCCTCCATCCTTACAATCGCTGTAACGGCGTAATTATGAACTCAGTAATTCTTGCTGAATTTGAAAATTTAAACCTGGCATTATTATAAATTTAATTTCTAATTTTTCTTTTTACAATTGTAACTATTGTGACGAATAGAATATGTGTGGGTAATTACAATGAGTAGCACTTTTAGGGCTAATAATTAAGTGTACAATAATATTTTTTAAAGAATTGCAAATATAGTAAATCTATTAGTGATAGACTATATCGCTGATAGACTCATATCTGCGATGTGACCTATCACTGATAAAATCCGAGAGCTAGATCTAAACTTTTTTATATTTGATTTTTTTTTTTTTTGTATTGTGTTATATTTGTTAATATTTTGGGTCTGATTGTTGTATTTTTAACCAATGTGCATATCCATTTTGCTATAACAAAGCTCTTCACTATTAGTTAAAACTTCTAATTTATTCTAATTAAATAACATTTTTTTGTTGATTTTTTTTTTCATATTTAATAAAATTAGGTTGTTGGAATGCCTTGAAATTATTATCTAGTGCTCTAGATGACCAAGTGAGCCAACCTAAGGGCAATGAATTCAATACCTAAATTGTATAAGCATTATATGTTATTTACGATTTTGGCTCTAGAGATTTAAAGAAGTCCTATATATAAACTCCCTAATCCCATTGGTGCATCTATATTTGTATAATATGAAATTCCTCCCAAACAATAAAACTATTCTTTTCTTTTACTCATGGACATAACTAACACACTATTAGTAAACCGAATAATCTTCTAAGTTGATATCTTCTTATTCTTTATTTTTTGTTTGTCAATTTTATCTTTACCATAGCATAAGTAAATATTGTAATGAGGTGTTGACTCATGTAAAGCCAAAGGTAATGTTTGTTGGATATCATAAAGAATTTATGGCTACCTAACTTGAACATTTTAAATTTGATAATTAAAATTTTCAGTGACAGTTTCACATGGAAAATACACTAGGCAAGAACAGCTATTTTTAGAAAAATAAATTCCAAGTTGTCAATTAATAATATATATGTGACCTTTGAATAATGTGTGACTGAAGTGATAACTACTCTAGGGTAATGGTTTTCAAAAAGACAAAGAATAAATTATAAGTTTTAAGTAATTTCAACAAATAACATTATTAGGAAGGACATTTATTCAATAATATAATTAACTTTTTATGTTTCTTTTTCTTTTTAACGATATTAATCCACGTTCTAGATTGATATTATTATTATAAAAAAATGATATATTAATGGATATTTCTTTATTTGGTAATAAAGTCAAATGGCCGACGGATAGGACCAACTTTATTATTACACAAGTTGACTTTGACAAAATGTTTGGAAGTGAATATAACTCGAAATCATTATAATAATCATTTTTTTGGTCCAAGTTCTTCAGAACAAATTAAACAAAATATTTCAAAAGTTAAAGCGGTCCAAATTTGATTTGCAAATTAGCCACAAAATACTTAATTTTACAAACGTTGAAAAAAAGAAGGAAAAAAAAAAAAAAAAACCAGAATAATTTCCCGACCATTCTTCAAAAAAGTAGTTAATTATCTTAAAACTTTTAAAATAGAGCCATTATGAAATTAGGACCTAGATTTTCATTTTTTACCTACGTCATCAATTGGAACTTTAGGTTAAAAGGGTTGATATATATAATAAAATTTACCTTCACTATTAACTTAAATTTATGAGTCAATCGGTGATTTAATATTTAGGTTAAACTACGAACTTGATTTCTATAGTTTGGAAGAGGTTAAAATAGTCTTTATAGTTTTAAAAGTTAGAATTTGATCCCTATGGTATGGAGAAAATGAGAACTTAGTCTCTGTGGTTTAGAAAATTAGAACTTAGTCTCTATACTTTAGGAACACTTATGAGGATTTAATAAAACCATACGGACTAAATTCTAATTTTAAACTATAGAGACTAAACAGTAACTTTTTTCAAACTATAAAGACCAAATTTACAACTTAACTTAATATTTATTTAACCTAACTCAACTCAAATTAATGAGTTGATAATCCAACCAGATTGTATGGATTAGGATGGAATTAATTGAGTATTTTAAGTGGTTGGATTTTTGTGAATATCCCTACCGATGAGAACAAAATTATACATACAATATATATACATCTTTCTAATTGGCCAAAACTGAATATTTTGACTAAAAAAAGTGTTGAATGTTTGCAAGTGGGTTGATAATTGACTTTTTTTACGAGTTGTTGATCAATGAAAGTTTTCTTTGGCAATAATGTGAAATGAATTCCCTAGTCCCAATTATAAATTATTATTATTATTATTATTATTATTATTATATTTTATTTTTTTACCAGCAGAAAAGTTCTTATTGATACAACTCGTTTCGATTTTTTTTCTCTTTTTTTTGGGAAATTTTAAAAAATAAACTTAAAAAATTAAATTTTTTTAGATATAGCAAAATTAGTCAAAATATTTATAAATATAGCAAAATATGACCGATCACAATAATAGACACTGATAAACTACTATAATCTATCACTATCTATCAATGATAGATATTGATAGATGTATATCAGTATCTATCATTGTTTGTCACTAATAGACAGTGACATTTTAAATTTTTTTTAAAAAAAAATTAATAATTTTGTCATTTAAAATAATTAATCTAACATGTTCCATCTTTTACAAATAACACACTTTTGAAAAACTCATTCAAATAATTATTTCGGTGCTTCTCCACAATTTTAAAAATATGTGTTTTTGTATTTTGAGTTTTTCATCGAATTATAAATTTCAATAAAGGATGGTATAAAATTGTTAATCAAGATCCCACGTTTAAACGATGGAGTGACCTCATAATCTTTATAAGATACATGGAATTAGTATCAAAGAGATGCAATTTTGAAGGAGTATGTTGAGTATCACACTTTAAAAAAATGGAGAGACCTTACCATGTTTATAAAAGATAGATGATGAGTTATATTTGTCATTCGTCCAAAAAATCTCTAACTATATGTCTCCAAGTTTCTAATATATATTAGATTTCATTAATAGGTACCAAAATTATATATATATTAAGTTGCAAAACTTAATTAGCTCACATTTTGAGACTTTATGGGACTCAAGAAACTTCTTAAAGTTCAAAAACTAATTAGATACCATCTAAAAAAAATTTAAAGATCAAATTGTAATCCAACCAATTTAATATTCAAAATATGTAAATTTAATATTATAACATGTGAGAGGTCTGAACATAGTATCCATTTTGATAGGATTGAAAATTTCTCCAAGTATGATATTTATCCCAAAAGGCTTCGTATTATTGGAAATAGTTGTTCTCCTTTATAAATTGATCATAACCATCCTTTATTTAATTGATGTGAGATTTTAATTGCATTCCCAACCTATTGGACAATATATATACACTTGGAATCTTACATTTGATCATTGGCATGTTTCCTCTACCTCTCAAGTTACTTTCATGAGAACCTATTATTATTTCTACAGGGTAATAATTTTTTTCCTTCTTTAATTTATTTTATTTTAGTTTATCTTTAATTTATTTTATTTTAGTTTAGTTTAGTTTTTTCCAAACATGTGAGGTGAGATTTTATTTTTATTTTTCTCTAGAACATCCTCAAACAAATGGTTTAACCGAACGGATAGTTGCTACGCTCTGGTAGCTGGAGAACAAGGTCTCGATGAGCCAATCGAAGATAGAGAGATTTGGCAATTTCGAATGTTCCATGAACAGAAAAAAGTCTTCCATAAGGTTGTCATCCTTTCCTTTTTCTATGAGTACGAGTTTCAAAGGAGAAAATTCTTTCCCCTAGCACTTCATTTTCTATTTCCTGCACCCTCTCCTGACTCAACGAAAATTTGTCGCTAAATTTCCGTCACACTTTTTGCTTTGGGAAAGTTTTCATGCTTTAACTAGATGATTTAATTTGTAATAACTAGTTTGTTACTACAGTTTGTTACTATATGCGTTGCACATGTTTTGTGAAACTTAAAAAGAGAACTGAATTATAAAAGTTTAATAATACACTTTCATTTATGAATAAGAGAGTTTGAAAAAAAAAAAATTAGAAGCTCGAATAAAGGAAATTTGCAATGGACAATAATTTAAGAATATGATTTTGCAAGTATGTCTTCAACATTTTACATTTCATATGCCAAAATCTTTAGTTTTAATATTTTGTTGATTTGTTTTTTCAAAATGACCCTTATTGTAATTTCAACTTTTTTTTCTTCTATATTATTACAATTTAAGATTTTTTTAGAATTACAATTTAAGAAGTTTTACGTACTTTCTTCCTTAAAAACTTGAATTGTACTCATTTTCTCCTTTCTTCTTTTTTCCATACTCTATTTTCTTTTACTTTTTCTTTTCTTTTGTTTTTTGACTTTTTCTTTTAAAGAAATCTATTAAGATCAAAACTTGAATTTGAACGTATTTTATTTTATTTTGTTTTGTTTTAATTGACTATATTTTCTTCTTTTTCTTTAATTTTTTATCTTGCAGCAATTTTTTAAAACTTCTTGTTTTTCTTTCATTTTTTTCATATAGAATTTCTCTCTCCCTATTTCTTTCCTTCTTTGATGCATCACTTTTTTCATACTTGTTTTAAATAACTTACTTCCATTTTTTTACAAGAGTTGAGTTACGAGTAACTTGTGCTCCGACTTGTGCTTCATGAATTATAATTTGCAACAGTGATTTAACTCTTGCTAAAGACTGTTCTGCCAATAGTAGTTTCACTCCTACTATGTACATTATCTTTTTGGGTTAGCTTGAAAGTTTTGGGTTTAAGCCCAACAAAAGTACCCATAAGGTAAATAGGAAATCAGATAGCGATCATCGTACTTAATATCAATCAATGCGTGCATCGTTATAATATATCAATTTAGTGCATCAACATTATAAATATATATATATATAGTTATAAAGTATATTGGCAATATGTCAGTTAAAAGTATCAGTAGTGTAAATCAGTGTAACACTATAAAATATATTAACAATATATTAATCAAGTACATCAACAGTATAAATATGTGTATCATTATAAACTATAGATATCTCAAGTGTATTGACAATATAAACATGTGTATCATTATAAAGTTTATCTACAATATGTCAGTTAAGTATATTAGCAGTATAAATGAGTTTATCATTATAAAGCATATCAACAAAGTTTATTAGCAATATCATTATAAAGAATATCAACAGTATGGTTAGTTAGGTGTATCAACTGAATAAATGAGTGTATCATTATAAAGTATATCAACATAACTTCACTAAAGTCTATTAGCAATATATTAACAATATATCAATATTATATTTCAATATCAGTATAGTACATTTTTTTTAATTAGTTGGTTGAAAATATTGTTATATATCAATATCAGTTTATCATCAACTGAAGTACATTTTTTTTAATTGGTTGAAAATATTGTACTTACTTCAAATAAAAAAAAATTAGAAAATTAAGCAGTAAAAAGATATGAGTGACATCAATAATACATACTTGAAGTAATACATGGGTGTATCAAACGATATATTAAGACAGTAGTGTATCTATCATGCACGTGTATCAAATGTGTATCAAGTGTATCACGTTGGTTGGACTTTTTTTTTCTTTTTTGTCATTTTTGCAAAAGTAACAAGTCATGGCTCTTGACCTAATTAATATATTTTGTTTTTCTCTTTTTGCAAATGCTCCTAAAATTAATTATAGAAACCATATAAATCAAGATTTTAAAATCAAATATAAATTTTGGGGTTGTTTTCAAATATAAGAAAATGAACCAAAATATTTACAAATATTTGAGTGTGCTCCTAGTTTCAATTTTTTTTTTAAATTTTAGTTTAAATCAAAATATTATTATTCTTTTATGCAGACATATATAAACCTATATTTATTCACTTTAAAACCAAAATATTATTATTCTTGTATGATACATAAACTCAAAATATTATTCACATACTAATTCATGTCTTGTATGATACATAAGACATGAATTAGGATGTAATTACAACAAAATTGAAAAGAGAAGAAAAATAAAAAAGCATGAAAAAATAATAAATAATAATAAACCCTTAAATTCATTTACAAAATTAAAAAGTGAAAAAAAACTACAAAAGCATAACACATAAAATTGATGGAACATTAACAAATTTCTTTGACCTTAAAAGCAAGAGACTTCTCAAAATATCCACATATGATAGAGATGAGAACTTATAAACGTGATATCTGCTCCTAGGCCTAATGCTACCAACACAATTTCTAAAATCTTCAATATATAAGAAGCTATTAATTAAATTAAAAAATAAAAATATCAAAAAAAATTTCTACAAAAAAGTAATAAAAGAAATAATTGGAAAGAGCTAAATTAGATATCAAAATTACAATTTTTTTTTAAACGTGATGTAGATTTTTTTAAAAAAAAAATTCTTTTAATGTGGTGATGTAGAGAGTTTGTTATGATTTATAGTTTTTTAAAAATTTAATTGAATGATTTAAATGTGAGATTTTTTTAAAGACTTTTTTTATTATTATTTATTTTAAAATTAGACTTGAAACTGTAAAATCGCCGTGAATGATAGATTTTTCTTTGTTCCAAATGACATTTTTGTTTTTAATTTTAGATTTTAAATCAATATTAGAATCAACCAAATTTTAAATAAATGGTGAATTATAAACTATTTAATATGAATTTTTTTAATAAACTAAATATAAATTCTTTTTTTGTTCCACGTAAAATTTGTATCTTTTAATGACAAATTTTGCATCTTAAATCAAATATTAGAATTAGTTAAATTTTAAATGAATTAAATGTTAAATTACATCATATAATTTTATAATTAATAAAAGAGCCAAAAAGGAGAAATTGTGTAACAACCCCAAATCGTTGGGTAAATCCTCCTAGTAAATAAGTTTAAATTATAATAATAATAAAAAGATAATTTTATCTTGGGGCAAGTAAAATAAGGTGATTAATTTTGGTGGGATTGGAAATTGAAGTAAATCTTGGTTGTAGAAGATTTTATTTGATTTTATTTGGATAATTGAAGTAAATCTTGGTTGTAGAAGATTTTATTTGATTTTATTTTGTTTGGTTGGAAAAGAAAAGGGGAAAGGAGGAAGGAATAGGGAATTTGAGTTTTTATAAATAGGCATCGATTTGCGTGCCAAAATAAAAAAAAAAGAAAAAGTAGAAAGGGATTTTTCTCTTCTCCCTCGCGTGCCGCCGCGGTTTCAATCAATCTCTCTCTCCTTGCAGTGCCGCCTACTTTCTCTCTCTTCCACCCCGGTGCTCCTCCGCTGCCATTTCAATCAAACCACGCCTGATTTCTCGTCACCAAACCGGTAACGTGAGAGTAAGTATCTCGGACCCAAGGAAAAATTTATAGCTTAATTTGGTTAAAAAACTGTTGATGCTTGAAACTTATGTGATAAAAAATTCCCTTAGGTGGTCGGGAATTGTGTTGGGTAAAAAGGATTAGAGCAACTGCAAGTTAAGCCACACTTGGTGGACCAGAACTTTCCAACAGACTGCCGTGCGAATAAGTGAATATAATTGCTCAGGTAAGTGACTTTACTACCTGAACCACCTTCCCGCCTTATGTTTAGTTGCCATGATGAGTAATACTTCTACGCCCATTGAGATAGCATGCTTGTATGATTTTTCCTATGTTTCAAAGGATGTATGTGAAATGCTTATGCTTGTATATGAGATGATTGTAAACAGCGCTGTTAGTGTATAAATTCATGGAAGTAAAGGAGTGAGAATTTAAATTGGTCATGAGTACTGGGTAGTGGTAACTCCCCTACGTCGGCTGGATGTTCACCAGAGGTTGTGTTCCTTCGGGTTCACCAGAGGTGGTGGTCCTTTGGTCGCCAGAGGTTGTGTTCCTTCGGGTTCACCAGAGGTTGTGTTCCTTCGGGTTCACCAGAGGTTGTGTTCCTTCGGGTTCACCAGAGGTTGTGGTCCTTCGGGGTCACCAGAGGATGTGTTCCTTCGGGTTCACTAGAGGTTGTGGTCCCTCGGGATCACCAGAGGTTTTGTGATCCTTCGGGATCACCAGAGGTAAGAGTTCCTTCGGGGCTCCAGAGGTTTGTGGACATCCAAATCCAACTTAGGGAGAGTANTTAAATAAAACAGAAATTTTCGTAAGTAGCATTGTTTCTTTCTTATTACTCAGCATCGGGTCTTTTCTTGAAATTTGCATGCATTGAGTAATGGTCTGATTAGGATGTATTAGTCGGGTCGTTACAAATTCAAGGTAGCAATCCCTCCCTTACCAAACATGNGATTGTTTCTCCTATGACTCCTTTAAATATATGTTAGTAATTATGAACTTTATTTTTAAACGACTTCTTGATATATAAAACATAAATTTCAATCATAAAAGTTAAATCTCTTTTTTTCTTCTTCTTTTAGAGTCTTTTTGGTTGTCTAATCAATCAACTTGCATAAATTAACTCCAAATCTTAGGTGGGTAAGGAAATTAAAAAATATATATATATTAAATAATAGTTATATCTAATAGGATATTTAGGCTCAGGAATCAAATTCAACATATTGCATATATTTGATACTTAGAATTCAAACTTATTAGCTATATATATAAGAAGAAGATAGTCGAGAAGAAGATAGTCGAGAAGAGGATAGTCGAGAGTATATGAGAGATGAGAAGAAAGATAACGAAGATGTAAGTAATGACCATTTATATTTTCAATGTTACGAGGTTTATGTCAAAAGTGTATAATATCATATTATCATTTTTTTAAAAATATTTGTGAGTGTCTGGAACATCTTACGCACACTTTAATTAATCTCACGAAATAACCCGCTTGATACAAAAGTCATAAGATATTAAATCCTTGGTAGGTGGCCACAATGTGGATTGAACTCATGACCCTTAGCCCTTTGACTTTTTTTTTCTTTTTTTTTTATGTCCCCCTACCAATAGGCCAATCCACAATGGTTTAATATCATGATATTGTTGAGTTTTGACAAAATATTAGAAGCGTAATTATCCCACGTCGAAAAGTACTCCTAGCATAAATTAACATATAACTACATAACTTCTTGCAAACCATCCACTAAACAACTCCTAATATTCAACAACTACATAATTCCTTAAAACTCAACAACGATACACAACTCTTGCAAACTAACAGCCATACCAAAAACCACTTTAAAACAACTCGAGTGAATGAAGCTTTTTTGTGTTGCGCACAATACATGGCTATAGGATTACGAGCAAAAGCGGACAAGACACCACTCCCCTTCGGCTAGCCATAATGTAATAATAAATTCAAGCTTTTGAAAATTGTGATTACTTATTGGACTTTAATTTGAACATTAAATATCTATTATTATTATTATTATTATTATTTCAAAAATAAAAAAAAAATTGTCAAAAATAATTACAAATAGAGCAAAATTTTACTTTTATACCGCAATATACCAAATAGATATCTATCACTTTACTAGATAGACCCAAATATATTTTTATTAATTGAATCCGATCTACCGCACGAATAAAAGTAAAATTTTACTATATTTGTAAATAGTTGATATTTTTTCTATTTATAATAATGTTCTTTATTATTTTTTTTTGCAAAAATCTATTAAATTTTCTTCTAAGAAGTTACAAATTGATCTTTAAAAATAATTTTCCATAAAATAAAATTTGTGAATGGAAAGAATTTTTTTTTTCTAATTTTAGTGGAGTTCAAAAAAATGTGGAGATGGTAAATTCAAATGTCTAACTCTAATTAAAAAAAAAAAAAAAAAAATGGTGTCTCCACCACTAAATTAAGCTGACGTTGAAACATAGGGGAAAATATTTAATTTCACAATATTAACGAGAAAATATGTGTGATGTGTTGATATATAAGAGAAGATTTGCAGTACCATATAAAGGAAAGAACATTTTGACCTATGAAATGATATGGAAAATTTTGATCTATAATATGGAAAATTTTCCACGAACTTATCTCCACCAAAGGGAATCTAAATTCATACTTTTTTTTTTTTTTTTTTTTTTTTTGCAAGAAGCATATGGATTCTTGTACCCATTTGACCTGCAAATGTCAGGTTACTAATGTCTTTAGTATTTGTGGAGTAGCAATAAATTTACACCCTATACATGTCGAATTTAATTGTCTAAGGTAATTAGCCTGTTAAATGGGAACGGACATAATATAATTGAAGTTTTATCTCAATTTTCTAGATTCCCTCTAATCAAATCTCACCGATTATGTTGCTTTTAATTGAGGGAAACAACATTGTAGTTGGTTTGAATGCATAATTCATTCGACCACTTACTCCAAATACTATTGTTTTTTGATCATTCTTTGATTTAATAAGATTTTTGCATTAGGTCAAAAAATACTATACATACTTACTGATTAAACACAAGGTCTTAAATGCCAATGTCAACCAAAACGTACATTAACATCTAATTTTATAAAAATGTTGATAAAAATATCAATAAAATATGACTGTCAATTGATATTTGTAGAAAAAGTATATATAACTATAAATAACTCAAGAATTACATAAATTATATATTCTCTCTCTTTTTGTTTGTTTAGTTCTCCAATTGTTACAAATTTGTAAATATCCTTCCATCCAAATTTGCAAGTACACAATAAATCATATCATGATCATAAATTAGGTTCAAAATAAACAACCGAACCATAGAAATATTTGAGCTCAATATTTTAAGAAACAAATGTTTGAAATCGTTATTAAAAAGGATACAAATATAACTTACATAATAGAAATTAGAAAAAGAAAAATAATAAAATGATAATTCTAATAATTTGGTAATTATCCGTTAAAGGAAGATACACAAAGGAAGTTTCAAGGTTCGTCCTTGAACTTGTTGGGAGGATGGTAGTTTCCATTCCAACCACTATCTAGCACTTGATCAAATAATCTCATCTCCTTCACATCATTCATCTCCACTGCAGTCTCACCTGAGATTAGAAATAACAATAATTTAGGCTATGTACAAAACTACCACTTTGCCCCTTCATTTAAAACATGATACTCATTGCACCTTTATCTTTTGACCTTTCATACACGTTTAAAAGTATCATCGTACTAGAAAATTGGAGCTTGGAACATCAGTGTGATAGTGATATGGAATGAAAATTGATATCAACATTTTGTAGTGCACCACCACACCCGTTTTAAGTCGACCTAATTTCCATCCAAAATGCTTGTAGGTTTCTATTATTCTAAAGGTAGTCTTGAAGCATTTATGAGAAATCAAAAAATAATATTTTAATTTTTGAATGAATGGTGGTATTTTTTAAACTGAACACAAAGTCCAAGGTATTTGTTGGTTTGTTTTTAATCTAGCCAAAAGTTTGTTATGAGTTTTTGAGTTTTTTTAATTTTGTGTCAAATAAATTTATATTATTGACTCCATTAATTTGCTACTAATGTGTAGTGGATTGAAAGTTTAGAAAACTAGCTTAAAAAAAAATTCTTAAAGTACGTAATACTTATTAGACGTACTTTTTTATTGGATGTAATAGCTATCAACTCCAAGAGTGTAAGAATATAACTACTGATTTAACTATTGTTTATTATAGTCTACTTTAAATTACTAATTGATTAAAAAACTCATGTCATATTAAGTATAATTATATATCAACACTCTAACACTCCTATTACTTATTGGCTTAAAAATTTGTTCAAGACCCAATAAGTGGAAATTAGTATTGAATGGGAAGGAAATGACACTACAAGATATGACATCCTACTTTGATACCATGTTAATCATCCAATAAATTGATTTAAAAGTTTAAACTAATGAGATATGATAAAATTTAATTATATCAACACTATAACGAGTGTGGAGTGATCATCTTAAAATCATTACGAGAAAGAGAAAACTTACGAGCTATGCCAGCCATTACATTGAGTTCCCTAGCAGAAACCTTGAAAGCAAGGAGAAGCAAAGCAATGAAGACAATCTTGCAAGAAGCAAAAAATGCTTTTGTGGAAGCCATTTGTGTTTGCAAAAACCTCAAGCCTATGCTGTGATAGTAGTAGAGACTTTAATTTCTTGATATAAACCCAACAAAACTTATAGAAGGCTTCAAATGTCAAAAGGACAAACATCAAATTCCTTGAAGAAAAAGGCATTTTAAAGAACACTTGTTTCATATATCTTTTCTTTATTGCAAGGTCAAAGAAAACGGCCGAAAATAACAAATGTTTCCTTTTTTCTTCTTTTTAATTCGTACGGTAAATATATGGTTACATCCAAAGTTGCAATTCTTTTTTTATTTTTCTGGTTGAACTAGTTCACCAACCAGTTGGTCACATGACAAATGCTACTTTCTTTGTTGTTATTAGTATTTTTTAAAAATTGAATGCAATGAAATAATTTGGTCAAATCTCTTAAAAATCTTCATTACCTCTGTCATCAAATGGTAACAATTTTCCTAATCAATACATCATTTTTAGAGTTAAAAATACTTCTTCTTTTTGGACGTACGATGGTTTAGGTCCTAATTATTAAATGGCATTATTTTCGCACTTAATTATCTTCTAATTCCTTTATTAAATAACATGATTTTACATTTCTAAATTAATTGGCAATGAACGGAGTAACTCATACATTCTCTAAAAGATTGTGAAATCCCTTAATTTTTTCAATATGAGATCATCAACATCTCTTATGGAAGTAGACACTTTTTCCTCTAGTTGTGGAAGTGTTAGAAAGGTGAGATGAACTTCAATGTTCATGGAGATTGAGATATCAGACAAATTTGGAAGAATTATTTGATACTCACAAATGATAAAGAAGTATATGTAGATTGATTTTGGTTATTGGTACAAAAACCGTCACTTCAAAAAGAAGAACATAGTAGTTAGAAGCTAGTTTAGCGCATCGTTTAATTGGTATAACATTCCATCTTAGAGGTGAGAGGTCTGATCTCCCATCTCCACAATTGTTGTAAAAAGAATTATTGTATGACCTTCTATCCCTACAAAACGAGTTTAGCTCAGTGATAATTGTCATGATTTTCCATCTTAGAGGTAGGTGGTTTGATCTCCCATCTCCACAATTGTTGTACTAAAAAAAACATAGTATGCCTTATTCGATGGGTATGTTTTCATTTTAAAATTCGATTCATGACTTAGTCAAAATCAACCTCTTGACCCTAAATAAATAAATAAATATACATACTAGACATTAAATAGTCTAGGGTTGTGGCCTCGTAGGTCACATAAAAAAGGATAAATTGCGAAGAAAAATGGACATTTTCTCTATTTGAACGATTATTATAGAGATGTAGTCAGGTAAAGAAATAGTCTAGCGTTACATATTTTAAAATTTCTAATGATGATAATACAAAAGTTATTAACATTTACACTAGCATAACTACAACCAAGACAAGGATTAAAAAAAAAAATGTTTTCATATATACCAAAATAAAATTATTTATAAATATAGAAAAAATTTTACTGTATATCAACGATAGACCATGATAGATTTCTATAAGATGGAGAAAATTTTCTATACTTGTAAATAGTTTTGTCGCCATATGCCCTAGACGATACAGAGCGACCGATGTCCTCGAAAAGAGTTGAATTTAAAATAAAATAATAATGAGTCATCACCAATCTTTTTTACAGTGTGATTGAACACCAAAATAAAATAAACAATTTTTACTAAAAACAAAAAACAAAAATGGTATGCAAAAACTAGAGTTGAGTTCGGGAGTCATTTGTGTATGGGAAAGTGTTAGCACCCATTTAAAAAATGGATTTTAATAGGGTCATAAATATGACTTAAATAATACAAGATATTCTCTACGATGGTACATATGATATTGTTCATTTCGGGGATAAAACTTATGGGTTTGCTTTTGGTTTCACCCAAAAGACCTCAACCCATTAGAGATAGTTGTCATCCCTTATAAACCCATGATCATCTCCTTATTTAACCAATGTGGGATTTTGATCGTATTTCCACACAACAAAAAAGATATATATTTTAACTTATTAAGGCGTATGTGAGAAACATACAAAGACAATAGCGAACCACATACATTTCTGTGTCGTTGATTTCTTGTTGTTTTGTATTCTTTGCCTGTTGGTTTGTTTCGGTCATAACATAAAGACTTTGAGGTCTTCCCATTCTTCCAATGTCAGATCCTTAACACACTCCTCAAGATGCTCAAGATGGTACCTCATTAAGTTTGCCATTCTTGGGTAGATCTCTTTTCATGGACCAAATACATGTTTTGGACTTTATAGACTGATGAATTTTTATTTTGGGCATTGTCAGTTGCTTTTGACATAGAATCTCATGTTTATATATATCTAAATGGTAATCAAAGTCCATGAAATTAAAATAGGCATATGGTGAAATCCAAATACCTATTATCCTGATGGTATATGTTGAGGATCCCACCCATTGAAAAGATGAAGAGACTTTACAATATCAAAAAGATACATAAGTTGTGCCTTCCATTGTCAATTAATTTTGAAACAGAATTTCGTGTTTGTCTGTCTCAACCCATCTTGGTGTGTGCTCTGCAACCTTAATGCTGAATTTTCCAACCACATCTTTCTCTCTCATTCCTAAACTTAAAATCTAAGTTTTTTTTATAATTGTAATGTTAATCATGATACTTCTACTATTGCTTTAAATTGGAGACCTCTTGCAGCTAGCCCATCTCTTTTGTCTCAATGAAGTATTTTATTTTATTTAAAAAATTAATAATAATCCCTACTACGTAGTACGCCAGCCTCCATACAACACCACCATTAAAAAGACAAAGTTATAATTAAATAAGAGTTTGTTTGAATTGACTTTAAAAAGTGTTTTTCAAAAAATTTATTTTTATTTAAACTCTTTTGATAAAAATTGTTTAAACTAGGGTTGTTTTTAAATATAGCAAAATAAATCAAATTATTTATACATATAGAAAAATTTCATTGTCTATCATGGATAGACTGCGATAGACTATTATCACTCTATCACTGATAGACTATAATAGACCTCTATGCTCAAGAGATAGAAGTCTAGTCTATCGTAGTTTATCGCTGATAGACAATAAAAAAAAAATTATATTTGTAAATAGTTTGATATTTTTCTAGGAAAATTATTATAAATAGAAAAAGTATCAAACTATTTACAAATATAGAAAAATTTTACTTTCTATATATTTGTGGTAGACCTAGAAAGACATTCTATCTTTACTGATAGATGTATATTTGGGTCTATCGCAAAGTAAAATTTTGTTATATTTTGTAATTATTTTCAAACAGTTTTTCTATTTTTGAATAACATCTTTTTTTTTCTATTTATAATAATTTCTCTTTAAAATACGCTTTAAAATCTATTCTCAGTGCTTGTCAAATACTCTAATCTTTTTTAAAATGACTTATTTTTTAAATTAAACACTTCAATAATGAAGACACTCTAAAATATATACAAACATTCAAAAACTAAAAAGGCTAAAGAAGATTCATTGATATCACTAAATATTCCAAGAGTACAAGCACACATATTTATAGACTTGTTTAAATTAGAAATAACTAGTACTAGCTCAACCATATATTTACCTAAAACTTAATTTATTTTGGGTGGAGATAAATTTAATATTATATCAATAGAAAATTACATTATAAGAATTTAAATACGAAGACGTCATTTTTTGATACTAGGTTAAATCATCTATCGACTTTAAAAAATTATTAAAAAAGTGAACTTTATTAAGTTATAGTAATAAATTGAAGTCGTTAAACAAGAGTGGAACCTTGCATAATTTCCCCTCCAAGCCCCATCCAACTTTCGAGCAATTAATCTTCTAGATCTGCCATTCACACCCTTCGCCTCCATGCCCGTCTTACCTATACATTGAAGAAAAAAAGAAAAAAAAAGGTGAAAACAATACAATTTTTCTCTATTTTTCATCCAAATATTTCTAAAAGATAGTAACAATATGAATAAAACTTTTGGTTGAGCCAATTTGTTCGAGTGAGACAAAGTGTCACATTGCTAAGGAAGGGAAAGATATATAGTATATAAGAGAGTGAGAGATAACTATCTTTTTTATGAGACCTTTTGGGGTCAACCAAAAGTAAATGCTGAGTGTTTATGCCAAAAATAGAAAATATCATACATTGTGGAGATTTCATTGTCATATTGACATCGAGATCTAGATTTTGCAAATATATCAATAAAATATCGATGTCAATGGATATTTCTTTAAGTTAAGAAAATATCAAATAACTAAGTTATGAATATTTTTATTAATATTCATGTTCATATTAAACTAAATAGATGACACTTTTTAAGTTTTACTAGCATTTATAAAAGATTGCAGAGATATCAATGGATGTTTAATTTAGATGTCGAACCTTTTATAATTTACGAATATATCAATACGTCGACGAATATTTACATTCTTACTCAAAACTAGAATCTCTTCTCTCTCTTTTTGGTCTTTTTGTCAATCAAAATTCTTTCAAACTCTTCCATTCCATCTCAAAATCAATTTGGCAATGAGAGGAGTAGCCCATTTATCCTATAAAGAGTGGGAGGTCCCTTGATTTGTCTAATGTAGGATTCTCAACACTTTTCACAGGAGCCAACCGACCAACTCCATTCTTAGCGGCTGTGGCAAAGTTCCTTCCCAAACCGACCGATCATATTTGTGTGGTCGATCGGTTGGTTCCAGGCCCTCCCACATTTGACGACCACTAACCAATCCCTAAACCAACAAATTAGTGGTTGGCATCAGTTTTAGCCCAAAATCAACGCCGGTCGATTGATGAACAACCCCGACCCTACTTAAACTTTATGTTTTAGAGGTTATTTAATGAACATAAAGTATTCGAATTCCAAACACGCAGGGTAATATTAAAGTACGAATAAAAGATTAGATCATAAATTATTTAGGTAAAACCATATACCCTTGTTAATAAGTTTTCGAATTGAGAGATGATTATTTAACCCAAGATATTATTATGAAAAGTAAAGACTTACGAGGTATCCAAGTCACTGTATTGGTTTTATCAACGAGATCCCTCGCGGAAACATCGAAAGTAAGAAGCAGCAAAGCAAAGAAGACAACCTTAGCAATGAAAGCTGTTGTGGAATAAGCCATTTGTGGTTGCAGATTAAAGCTGAAATAATGTTGTGAGTATAGAGATAATGTTGGTGATGTTTATAAAATAATAGCAACCCAAAACAGACTTTGTTACGACTCAGGCAATGAAATAGGTTTGGGTTTCTTTCTATGTTTAATATTGTAACGTTAACGTCATATTCTCTTGACAAATAATATTTTATTTAGTATGAAAACACACAAACAAGACAATAAAGCCTGACCTGACCAAAGTTTAAAATGTCCACCCTACAGTATTTAATTTTAAGAGGAGATGATCCAAAAATGAATTATTTTGAGAGAAATATTTTATTTGGCTACTTAAAGGCTCAACTATAAAAGCTAAAAGACTCAACTCACATCATAAAATTAATAAAAATCATGACAACCGACTCCCAAGGTCGGCCATGGAAGCTAAGAAGGCCATAGACGTCAAGTTTATGGAAGGCCAACGAGCCTAAGGCAAAATTATGCCCAAATGTGTAACTTCTGCATGTGCTTTGGACCACTATTGAAATAATTGATTTCAACAATTTGTTACGGTTGTTAAGGATTTGATTAATTATCCTAGAAATCAATTGGCGAATAATTGATATGAAACTATGTCTTAAATAATCAAGAGAGTCTGTGATATTGAAGGTACGCTGGAAATCTCTATTCTTTAATGCTTTTTCTCTAAATTATTACTGACTTGATTGTTAGAGTGCACCACATCCAGACTAGATTTCGCTGCCTTGCAAGGAAATTGTTCGATTTTTCCTAGTTATCATAAATTAGCCATTGGTACCAAATTTTAGTATCAATAAAGTATCGACATTAATGGATATAAAATTATAAAAACAAAAAAATAAAAAAATATATATTTAAATTAGTGAATACAAGCAAATTAAATTATTTATTATTTATATTATATTCACATTACTAATATTTTTTGTTTCTTACATTTTTTTGTATTTCATGAATTTTTTTTACTATATCTGGAAATATCAATTCACATGTTGACATGTCGAGGAAATTCTAATATCGTGAAGAGTTCAAAATGTGATGAAATGGTTTGAATTCAGAACAATTTCTCACTTGAAGAAATGGGAAAGGTTCAACTACGGAAACACGGCTTTCCTTGGCATGCTATGGCTATCTGCGACGACTTGGATAACATTCTATCTACCAATGTGATGGATATCGTAGTTTGAGTTTGACTTCCTAGAAGTTGTTCACCTTCTCAATAATAAGTCTTCAAATCTATATGAGGTCTCCTTCATCGAAGAGGTTAAGTCCATTGCTAATGATTTGGGGACTATTTCCATTTTCTATGTGATGCGGTCCGGCCACAAGTGTATGGCTCTTTCCCCTTGTGAAGAGGGTCTTCAAGAGCATGTTTCTTCTCTTCTTCTTTCCTTTTATTCAGACTAGGTTTATTTCATTTTTGTCTCTTAATGTTATTCTGTAAGTTAGTTGTGTTTCTTCATCCTCAAATATAGAAGGAGAGAGGGAGAGAGGAAGCTGAGTACATTTTTAGGTAAAAATGAATGTGGCACGCCTTGTGTGTAGAAAATGAGTAGGTCTTTCTACATATTTCAAAATAATTTTTGAATTCCCTCTCATTTATCTTTTTGTAAGATGCTTGGAACAATTTAACTAGTGACTACATTTTTTTTTTAACAAAACACATAGAGAGAAGAGATTAGAGGTGCACCGGGACATTTCAACTAGGTTGATACCTTCGTAGCACCCCCACCATGCCTCTAAGCCGAAGAGATTTCATTCATCAGAAAAAGAGATCTCTCTTTGAAGCAGGGGACGATGGGGTGGAGATTCCATCGTTAGTTGTCTGAGTCCCAAACCTCATAAATTGTAATATAGGAATTCATTGATAAGGGGAGATTAATTAGTGACTCAATATTATTTGATATATGAGAAATAGTTTTTTTTTTAAATATTAGTAGGATTTTTTAAACCTATAAAATAAAGTGCGAAAAAAGTGTAAGATAAATGAAACGTTGGTTTGTTTGAAAAGCATCTTTCTTTTAAAAATTTGGACAAATTTTTAATATGTCATTCTGGTGGGAGGACTATGCTAATCTAATACTGTTCAATTTTATTTGGAAGGTCCAACTAAACTTAAAAAGTGCATTTATTTAAAATAATGTTAATTATAAAGGTCTTATTGAATGGCTTTGGCATTTTTTTTTTTCCCCTCTCTTCTTAGCAAGTGGTTTACTTTGAATTCATGAAACTAATTTATTTAAAATTTATGAGAGATGATCAAATATAAGTTCAACTAAGGCTAGTAAAAGATTTAGTAGAAGAAGAGACCAATAACTTAACAAAGTACCTTTTTCAAATAATAAATAAATAAAAACTAACAAGTAACAAGGAAACGCTACGTATCTTTTTTTAAAAAAAAATAAAAACAAAAATACTTTTTTAACAATTAAAGGAAACGGTAAAAAGGGGCACTTCTCAAAAAATTAAAAGATAATACAATAAAAAAATAAAAAAATAAATACATAGATGTAGACATGTGGGGAAATAGTCTTAGGGTTTCATATATTTTAAAAAGTTCTAATCTTGTTTGTCATATATTATTTAAAATTATAAATAAAAAATCAATTAAATATAACTAAAGGGACAACAACGCTTATTAGATACATGCAAATTATTTTGAAATCTAACATCCCACAAGTATTAAAAGGCAAGCATATATTATATTGAGAGTCTTGTTGAACAATTTTTGGTTCATGACGAGGACCAAGTCTAAAGATATATGAAGTGAAGAATTTAGCATTCATTGATATCACTGAAGTCCTAGTGGACAAAATATTGCCTGCATCCAAATTGTTGCGTCTTTTGTAAGAACATGAGCGAGACAACATAATATATATATTTTCTATTATTCATTATACGTTGAAGCTTTGTGGGGCAGATTAAGCAATGCCTCCCATTCTCCTTGTCATTTTCTCTTGGATGAATTAAAGACCTCCATGGAAGAAATTTTGTGGACTAATATGAACTACTCCTCACTTCGCAGACTTTCACGCTCACAAGGATTGGAACCGTAGACATTAGGTAGACCAATATTCTTTCCCATCAGGGAAAAAGAGCTTAATGCGACAGAGAGGAAGTTTTTCTTTTAATGTGAGTGACCTTTCAAAGAGACTTTTTGCGATAAGGCCCTTCTTAAAGGGATGACTCACTCTCTCTACTGCTCGAGGACATTAACATTAAAGGGAAGAGTAGATTCACTGTGCAAGGTTCGGTGGTTGTATAATTCCCAGGCGGAAAGAAAAGAACCAATCATGTTCTGTGGAGCGACATCATTTGGAGCAATTCTATGGTTCATTTGCAAGGATATTGCCACTATTGTTGTTGTTACTTGTTGTACCAAATCTAAATTATTTTGTAACTACGATGCTTCTACAAAGTTCTCTTAATTGGAAGGTCTTTCTCAAGTCTCTCCTATGTTTTTTTTTTTTTTTTTTTTTTTAACAAGTTACCAATAGAAAAGGGATTAGTAGATGCACCAAGATATCTCAACTAGGTTTGACACATCCTTAGCATCCTTATCATCTTCCCAAGCCAAAAGAATGTTTTGTATTTTTCCAAAAGGGGAGAAGTCTGAATATACAAAGAGAGTTGGAGGCAATCTCGATAACAAAAGGAACGGGAAAGAGTTATAGAAAAGTCCTCCAGTTGGGAGCGATCATGAAATGTCATAATTACAAAATAAGATTTTCTTCACCATGAGGCTGCAAGAGAAATGACATCGTCCCAGAGAGAGCCACAAGGTTTATTGGAACGTTCTTCTATTATGCTCAAGCCAAATACTCCATAAAGTTGTCATGTTGATGTTACTCCACATAGCTCCAAATTTAGAGTTTGTTTTCAAATGCCTCTCCTATGTATTTTTTTCAATTTGAATCTCCGTCCTTTCAATTGTACAATTTTTTTTTAACAAAATACTAATGGAGAGAGGGATCAGAAAGTGCACCGTGACATCTCAACTGTACAATTTTAATCCTATAGTTTTAATAAATTTTAAATTTAGTCCCTCAGAATATGTGCATATATTTTTAAACTTTATAGTAAAAATGCTAATAGATAACCAAAGTCATTTATTTAAAAAAAAAATCAACAATAAACTAGCAATGAAACTAAATTTAAGATTTATTGAAAGTATAGAGACTAAAATTGAACAATTGAAAATACATGATCTAAAATTAAACAAACTTCAAAGAATAGGAACCAAAACGATATTTTTTTAAAACGTACCCAGACATACGTATATATTAGCCTTGTGTAAGAAACAGTAATAGACCCGATTACGTAACATGACTATCTCTCAGTTACAAAGTTGAAACCAAAATGATGTATATATCTTCTAATTGTGTCTTAACATAACTCAAGAATTGTTTTTTTAGTACAAATAGGGTAGAGAAATTTGAATCATAGATCTCAAAATCATTCTTCTATATATCAATTGAAATATGCTCGTTTAAGCAAAAATTAACTAATAATATAACAGAAAGTCATTTAACTTAAGTGAATTATTTATGTGCGTTACAAAGGAGGAGGAGGAGAGCGAGGAGGAGGCTTTCTATAGCCTCCCTTCCAAGGGATATCCAACTTTCGAATAATTAATCTCCCACCCTTCATATTATTCGTCTCACCTGTAAAAATAAAATAAAAATAAAAATAAATTAGCTAGAGTTTGAGAAAACATTATTATATTGTCCTCTCTATTTTGGGTGGAAATATTCTTTTAGAGATGTGTGACTTTATAGAATGAAAGGCATTATAAGAAAACTTATGTATTTGATAATGATGAGATTGTGAGAAACACCAGCAACTGTCATATTTTTCTCTATTTTAAATATGTTTGCAAAAAAAGAAAAAAAAAAAAAAAAACTGATTTCTTGTTTCATAATAAATAAAAGTTTGGAAAAACATTGTATTGGATTTAAGTTTTGAAATGTGTTTGATAACCAATGTTTATTCCTCTTTCTTTAGTTAAAATTCTCTTTTTCAGTTAGCTTTGTATTTAAATTATCAAACACGTAGTAATAACGATCTTAGTTAGGGATCTTAGAAAGTAGAATTGTTAATTTCTTTTCCTTTATTAAAGACAAGAAAAAATCATTTAAAAGAAAATATATATAAACGAAAACTTCACCGAATAAACCCATATGGTTTATGTGAGGAACCTCAATCGCATAAACGTCGAAAGAAATGAAGAGAAAAGCAAAGAAGAGCATCTTCCATGGAAGGAAAGCTCTTGTGGAAGCCATTTGTGATGGCAAATAAAGCTAGAATAATTGTTAAAGATAAAAAGAAGTTAGTGGCTTCTTATATAAATAACAACCCTAAACATGTTTATACTTGTGGTTGGCCCAAGGTCATCTTTTGGTTTCATTCTTTCTTTTAATTATTTAATTAATGTAGACTTTTCTGTCAGCAAATATATATATAAGAGAACATTAACCACCCCCCCCCCCAAAAAAAAAAAAAAAACTAATAAAGAAGATGGGAAAGATGAGTTTTCTTTTTGTTTTTAGTTTATAGAATCAAAACAAAAGGGTTGAAGAGGTGGAAGAAGATACATATATATGTAGATGTAGACATCAATATTAAAAAAGGTTTGATCAATGGGTGGTTATTCCACTGGAGAAGAGAAGGGGAGGTATTCGACTCTCTGAAACTTGACTTGGTATTGCTACAAAAATTGGAAAAATTAAAAAATGTTGAACCTAATTAAAAGAAAAAAAATCGATTTTTGGTAAAATCATGCTAGCACTGATGACATATAACTACAATATAATATTGGTGGCCGACAGAATTTCGTGCCAAATAATTTACCAAACTTACCTAATTGTAGTAGTTGTAAGCTGGGTCGAACATACAGGAGCACTTGAATTTCACAATTAAGCAGTTTATAGTTCTAGGTAACCGAAGGAGAGTTGTGAGAGGGTTGTTTGCGAAGAAATTAAATTGCATAAAATAACTAAAACAACAATTGAAGGAGATGAAACCAAAATGAGAAAGTCCTAGCTTAGGTTATAACGAAATTTTTTTTATTCAATGTTCTAAATCGTTAATTCATCATTGTTGAATTTATTGTAGTTGGCACCTAATCAATTTATTTGAAAAGGCCAAAATTAAATTGTCCTAATCGAAAAATTAAGATAAAACGAATCGATGAAAGACATGGAAAATTCGAGTTTACCCTAACTGCATTAAGTTCTAGGGATAATCAAGTAGAACATTCAACTGGAAAGACCAAAACTAAACGTTCTATTGATTTAATCCTAGGTTGATTAGAATAATACTCATCAACAAATTAGATTCGCAAGCTAACCTAACTTATTACTTCTATAATCAACATACAACCAAGTGTCAAAAATCGTAAATTGATCTAAAGCGATGATCCTGTATTCACCAACGTCCACAATATGATAATAATACTTTGAAATTCATAAATAAATCATGCACACAATAGAATTCAATTCAAAAACTCAAAAGAACGTTAGAATAGAGGAAAATCCCTAAAAACCCAAGCTAGAATCAAGTATCTTAGCCCACAATCGACATACCAATCAATGGGTTTGAGTTTTGATACATAGAAAGATGAAAAGAAAAGGAAAAGTTGAGAGAAATTTCGTATTAGGCGACTGGCGGATGATAAAACTAACCTAAAAATCGAGGAAATTAATTTATAAAAGGGTGGGAGCGTTGTGGTGTTGTCGCGCGCACGCATGCGATAGAACTTCAAAGCACTGCGGCGCTTGCTGTTAATCACCAGCAGTGCTGCTCTGGGGAAAAAGCGTTGTGGCAGCACCAGCAATTTAGTCTTTTTGGAGTTCTCTTTCCTAATTGATACAATAGAACTTTGTTTCTATCTGTTTTAGCTCCAACTCATTGCTAACACCTCGCTCTACCTGTTAAGTGCTTGAAACCTACAAGATAATGCTTTTAACACATTAAATAGCATAACGATCCAGAGTTAAGCTAAAGAAGATACCACATTTCGAGTGCTATCAATTGGCTACTAGAATTTTAACTAGAGTGAAATGCTTCAGATCCCAATTTCTTTTTGTTGGGCCATAAATGAAATTTTGGTTTGTTTGAAAAGAGCACGTCCATTAAAATTTTGGACCATTTCATATGCTGGTGCAAGGATCATGCTAATCTAGTGGTGTCCTAATTTTATCGAAAGGTCTCGAAGGAACTTGAGAAGCATATCTTTTTAAATTAACGTTGATTCTAAGAGCCTTGTTGAATTCGTGGTCTATTTTGACAAAGTCATGAAACTAATTTTTTAAAATTCAATAGATGAACAAACATAAGTTCAACTAAAGCTAGTAAAAAATTTAGTGGAAGAAGAGACCAATAACTTATACAAGTACTTTTTTCCAAATGATAAATAAATAAAAACTAACAAGGAAACGGTATGTCTCAAAATGAAAAAGAAACAGAAAGAAACGGTAAAATAAAAAGATTATACAATAAATTAAAAAATGCATATGAAAGTACTCACATAAGATACATAGATGTAGACAATGTGTGAGGCTAGCGTTAGGGTTTCGTATATTTTAAAATTTTTAAAAGAAAAAATCTAATTTTGGTTGTCAGATTATTTAAGATTATAAATAAAAATCAAATAAATATAACTAATAATGACAAAAACACTTATTAGGTGCATTTTGGATTATTTTGAAATCTAACATATCTCACAACTACTAGAAAGCAAGCATATATTATGACAATCTTGTTGGACAATTTTTGGTTCATGAGGAAGACTTAGTCTAAAGATATATGAAGTGAAGAACTTAGCATACAAAATATTGCTTGACTCATTTCTTATCTCTATCAAAGAAAAGAACCAATCATGGTCCGTGGAGGAATTCCTCGGTTCATTTTGGCTCTTGATCAGTGCAACAACAAAATTTCCAAGGATGTTGCCAATCATGGATCATCCCCATTATTGTGTTGTTACTTGGTGCACCCAATCTAAGTTAGTTTGTAATTATATGATGCTTCTATAAATTTTTCTTAATTAAAAGGCTTTCCTCAAGCCTTTAGTATGTATTTTCTTTCAAAAAAACCCGCCTCTAATGTTTCTTAATATAAAGTCAAACAATTACAACATTGTACTTATCTTTACAGATTAATGACAATTACAACGACATACAAATAGCCAAACTTAGTGAATAATCATTTAGGCTCCCCTTATGTGTGAGACTCTCTCTCAAAGAAACTTTAGGTTCCCTCTAAGTGCGAGTTTCCATCTCTACGAGAATGTTTATCTTTCCACCTTCATATGAATACCACTTCACTTGGAAAACTTAGACTCCTCCTAAATATGAGACTCCTTTCTTAAGATGCAGTAGAACGATTTATTATGATCTAGAGAACTTCTCAAGATCGACAGTAGCGAAGACTTCACAATCACACAAATTGGCACATTTGTATTTTCAGCACAACTAAACACAAAACAACGACACAAATATTCTTCGACCTAAAAAGAAAATAACATCCACTTAAATATGCACGACAAAAAAAAGAAAACAAACCCAAATTATAAGTTGCAGAGCTCAAAAAAAGAAACAAAATCGTGGGAATAATCACCCCCAGTAGTTTTCCAATAAGAAAATAAAATATATTCAGTTTAGGATAGTAATCGTAGAGAAATCGTGAAGGACAATCTAAGGGACAAACTGAAAAATATCTGACAACTACCACAACATTCTTAAAAAATATAGCCAATACCAAATTTCTAACAAAGTTGAAACCAATAATGTATATTCTAATTTTGTAAAAACATAACCTAAGAACTGCCTAATAATATAACACAAAACCATTCAACTTAGTGAACTTGTGTCACAAAGGAGGAGGAGTTCTGTAGCCTCCATCCTAAGGGTTATCCAACTTTCGAATAATTAATCTCCTGCCCTTCATATTATTCGTCTCACCTGTAAAAATAATAATAATAATTTATATTAATTAGCTATAGCTAGAATTTGAGAAAACATCATATTGTTCTTCTCTATAATATTTTGGATTATGGAAATATTGTTTTAAATGTGAAGGGACATATAATGAAAGGCATTATATATTTATCTCTATGATTTTAAATATGTTTTCAAAAAAAAAATTAAAACTTAAATTTATCGTTTCACATAAACGTAAATAAAACTTTTTTCTTTTTGGAAAAACATCGGATCCTTTAGTTAACTTTTGAAATGCGTGTTTGATAACCCATGTTTATTATTTATTATGAACTCATGATTTTCTTTAATTAAAATTTTCTTTTTTAGTTGGCTTATCATACACATCGTTGTAACGATTTGAGTTAGATCGAAGTTGTTAAATAATCAATTGACCTAAAAGCTTAACATGTAAATTTAATATTATATCATCTAACATTTTTCCTCACTCGTGGGCAAATAACATTATAGAGTTGAGCACAGGAGTTCTCAGACTACCTACTCTAATAATATCGTATTAAATTATCAATAGACCTAAAGAAATAAAGCTAGAATAATTGTTAAATATATAATAGACATAGACATCAATACTAAAAAAGGATTGGAAAAGAGGAGGGAGAGGTATTATTGGACTCTCTAAAACTTGACTTGGTATTTCTAAAAAAAAAAAAAAAAAAAAAAAAAAAAAAAAAATGGGGAAATTTAGAAAATGTTGAACCTAAGTTAAGTGGGATATTTGGTTTTTAAATGGTTATGTTTTTTTGGAAAGTTGAAGTCAATCGTCAACATTTTATTGATATTTCTATGACGACATTTTCATAAATTGAAATTTCTAACATTTTTGTCAACCTCAACGTTTAAAATTTTGGTTCCAAATGCACACTCAAATGTACTTATTTTATATCCAAGTTGACTTAAGAGAGATTCTTGAGGATTTTATTTTATTAATTTTTTAAATCCATGGCAATTAGAATTTAAAATGCTTATTTGTTAAATTAGGTATTTTTGTATTTTAATTTCTTTTAAATATAACGTCAACATTTTATCAACATTTCTATCCACATTTTCATAAAATTGAAGCCTTCAACGTTTTTATCAACACCAATATTTATAATTTTGTTTCGGAGTACAAACTCATATGTACATATATTTAATCGAAGTTGACCTAGGATTATTTGATTTTTATTAATTTTTTGAAATCCATGGTGATGTTACCTAGAGATCTTCAATTCGTCTTCTATATTATTTCTTTGTCAAATATGGAGAAGAGACCCCATTTTATACATATAGTCTACGTCATGCTACAAAGTAAGGCCACGGAATGCGGTGGAGACAGACTTGTTATTGGAGAAGATCACTTTTTGTTGATATATAGTGCAATAATGATTTAAAACTTCTAACTATAGATATTTTTTTAGACAATATTTAGGTGTTAGTTGTATTGCTCAATAAAAGTTTGTCTCGTGATAAGTAATTGTATCCTTTTTTAAAAAAAAAAAAAAAAAAAAATGAATCTTTATTTTTATGTTGTGTAATGAATGAGGATAGATCCAATCAAGTTGTACCTCATAATTGACATATTTTTATCATCAAACTATGTTGACAGTACTTTTTCACATGTAAATTTTTACCAAAACTAATATATATAAAAACATGCATCTTTTGAGAAAATAAATAAATAACTTTGGGATTTAATTTTTCCTTCTTTCAAGTTTATTCATGTCTTCCTTAAAGATGATATATATCGGTAACTGTGTGTGTCTTAATCAAATTATCTATTTCTAAGGTGAGATCTTCAATTTGCTATCTCTTTGAGAGGGTACGTCGTTGAACATCTCATATTGAAAAAATCAAAAGATCTCATAATGTTTATAAGATACATGATGAAACTTCATGTCATCTAATAGATATTAGTAAGCTTTTGGGTTGATTGGTAATGAAAAAAGAGCTTGAATAATGCAATGAGAAAACAAAATAATATATAAGATAGAAATAACAATTAATATATAAGATAGAAATAACAATTAGTTTAATGTATAGTAAGGTTGAGAACTTGAGATTGATGCTCCCAAACAAGTCAACACCACCAAGCAAAGCAAAACACAGCTGATCATCATGGGTTGCTTAAGATTGGATGATCAATATAACCTCCCCCCCATGGGAAATCCTCAGAAGTTGGTTTGATTACTTTAGGAACAACAACAGCCTTCCCATCACTTTTGTACTCCAGAGCCATTTTACCTGAAACCTTACAGATAAATTTCAAAATGAAACCATATTCTAAATTAAGTTTCCTAAATTAAGGCTACCTTATATATTCATCATTTCATAAGATTTAATTATCAGGAGTGTTTACAATTGAATTTGGTTTAGTTTAATTTTTTTGAATAGATAAAATACTTTTAAAAAAAAAGTGAAAAAATAAATATATTCAATCAATTTGAAAGGAAAAAAATAAATAAATAAATAAAAATTTGCACAACCTAAAAGCCATTCCAAACACACTCTTAAAACATATTGAAAATGAGCTAGTATCAAACAGTAATAGGAAAAACAACTTACGAATATGAGGTTTGTGAAGCAAAGGCTGGACGTTATTGGTTGCAGAAACAATAGAGAAAATGAGAAGGAAAGCAAAGAAAAGAAGCTTGAACACCAGGGAAATCCTCCTAGGGGAAGCCATATTTGAGAGCATTAATAAGCATAGATGGAGGTAGCTGAAGAGCTAATCTTATGTATTTGTATTTATAGGCAAATTTAAGCTACAACTCCGATCCATTGATAGTAAAAATGGGCCAACACAATTGTGAACTTCAAGAGTCAAACATGCAGGTGGTTCATTTCTATTGACAATTTGTTCTGGGTTTTCATGGTTGTCCTGACCTGCCCTACCCCTACTCAAGATTCTTACTTTTATTTTATTTTGAACTCTTTGTACGAGATTGAGGTGTCTTTATTAGATAAATACATGTGTTTCATCTCTAATCAATTAACAATCGAAGGAGTAATTCATATATCTTATAAATATTGTGAGGTTCTTGGACTTTAATATAAATACAATTTTATCAATAATAAAAGTCTATCAGTCATAAATTATTCATAAATTTTGTTTTTTTTAATGAGTACTAGAGGTCGAGGGGTCAGTGGGCCCACCCGGATATCTCAGCTAGGTTGACACATCCTTAGCGCCCTCATCACGCCTTGGTCCAAAAAGATATATTGATAGAAATATAGATAGATGTACAGAGAAAGTCGACGCAAAACCAAAAGGCAAAGCCAAAAAGACAAGAGAAAACTCAAAAGGAGGCTAGAGGAAAGCCTTCCAGTTGAACTATACAGGAGACATTATAGTCACAAAATAAAGTTTGATTTAGTACTCCATAGAGCAGCAAGGTAGATGATGTCTTCCCACAAATGGTTTGGAGACTTTTCCTCATCTTTGAAGGTTCGGTTGTTTCTTCCCATCCAAATACACCAGAAGCAAGCCCCAAGCAGATTTGTCCATAATGCTTTCTTCCTACTGTTCTGTTTGATGTGTGTTATGACAAAGAGCATTTCATCAATGGAGTCTGAAAGGGGAGAAGTTGCAACCGAGTTGAGGATAGCCCAGAGATATCTAGAAAAAGGATAATGAATGAACATGTGTTCGGCAATTTCATTACTCTTTTGCAAAGAATACACCAGTTTGGACTAATCCATTATCTTGGGAGATCAAATTTGGCATTTAACCCCTGTGTTCAAGCCTTTATTCAGAATGGCCCATATAAATATGATACATTTCTTTGGCAGGTGACTGGACCAAAGATAACCAACATCAAATGGCAAAGGAATTGTAAGGGTTGGTGTGAGAATTTTTTTCATGGATTTCACAGTGAATAGCCCACCAGTAGTGTGTTTCCATTTGTAGTAGTCATTCCCCGTGGCAGATGAAGGCTACATCCAGTTAGCAAATGTTTGGTTCTATAAGTCTTTCTCATGATTGAGCAGGGGTCTTCAAAAAGTCGAGATCCATTTGCGAGAATCCTCCTTCCAGACATCTGCAACATTGATTGATTTATCCGTGGCAAGTGCGAAAAATCTAGTGAATACCTGATATAATTTCTCATTTGAATTCCAGGGATGGAGCCAAAACATGGTGTCGTTTCCGTTCCAATCATCCTCTGCACATTGCTGAACATCATTCTCAAATTTGGATATATGGAACCAAAGGGCCTTTGAGCTACTGTATTTGCACGTAGCAGGGATATTCTCGGGGTATTTGCAGCTATATTTTGCATCGATCGGATTTCTCTAAAGGTTGTCCTTTTCCTTTATGTATCTCCATATCCACTTACAAAGGAGGGCTTCATTGGAGATTTTAATTCTGTCAATGTCAAGTCCGCCATGTTCTTTTGGGAGAGTAACAATGTCCCATCTAACAAGATGCGAGCCGCTGCAATTGTCGGAGCCTTTCCACAAAAAATTCTGGGTGTTGTGAAGACAGATAGGTAGTATGTGGGAAGGTTAGAGAGCAAGTGTAAGTCTGCCTCCTTTGGAGATGTATGCAAATTTTCAGGAGTCAAGCTTTTTTTTCCATATTTTCAAGAATCGGTGACCAAAAAGTAGTACTTTTCATGTTACCCCCAAGCAGCATACCAAGGTAATCCATGGGAGCATTAAGGAATGACAGCTTATATGTCTTCAGCTTGTTGTATAAGATCATCTTCAACATTGACCCCAGCTATACAAGGTTTGTGGAGATTAACTTTTAGGCCCGAGGCTTGTTCGAAAGACTTGACAATGAAGTTGAGATTCTTGAGATGTTCGACACTAGCCTTTGAGAAAAAGAGAATATCTCCTTGTCTAATTCCTCTCGTGGCTTGTATAAAACCCCTGGGTTTCTCATTTAGTAGGATAGAATAGTTTATCGTTGATAAGCAAGCGTTTATCCAATTTATCCATTTGTTGAGGAAGCCTTTAAGTTTCGTCACCGACAGGACAAAATTCCATCTGATTTTATCAAAAGCCTTTTCTATGTCAAGCTTAATGATGAAACCTTTTGATTTGTTGACACGCCAATAGTCCACAATCTCGTTTACAATAAGGATGGGATCAGTGATTTGCCTTTCATTAACAAAGGCAGATTGGTGCTGAGATATTGTGTAGGGGAGAACTCTTTTGAGGCGCTCAGCAAGTACTTTAGCCAGTAATTTGTATATATTCGTGGTGAGGCTTATGGGGCGGAAGTCATTGACTCCTTGGGGGGGCAAACTTTTTAGGAATCAACGCTATGAAAGTAGCATTCATTGCTCTGTTCACAATATTATTTTGGAAAAAGTCGTGGAACATGTTCATAAGGTCGGGGCGGAAAATGTTCCAATACTTTTTGAAAAATTTCATTGTAAAACCATCAGTTTTCGGAGTTTTATTGTGACCCAAAGCCTTTAAGCAGTTAAGACTTCAATATCCATGAAGGGGGTAGTAAGGGAGGTTGCAAGATCGTTATCAATTACCCTCCAGTTTAGATTGCCAATCATCCAAGGACTGTCTTCCCTCTTGGTGTAGATATCTAGGAAATAATCGATGAAGGCTTTTTCAATATCCTGATCCGTTCTATGTGTTTCGTCTCTGATGTTCTATATTGCAGCAATGAAATTGAATCGACGTCTTGCCGTAACTGATTTATGGAAAAATCATGTATTTTCATCGCCCTCCTTTAGCCAAGAGTACTTACAAAGTTGCCTCCATTTTCTAGCTTCAGTGAGATTAATTTGGTGGTAATCGGCTTTAAGAGATATACGACGGTTGATATCTTCCTTTGAGGTTAAATGGTTCTCTTCCTTTTGATCGATTACCGTGATTGCTTTTGTAACTTCATCGAGTTTGCTCTGTTCCTTTTTAAAGATACGCTTATTCTAGTTTCAACATTGCACTGAGATAGTCTTGAGGCCACGAGTGAGGATAAAACCAGGATGATCATTACGTTGTACTATTGCCCAATTTTCATTGATAAACTTTATGAAATCCTTATGCAAGAGCCATCTGTTGTCAAATTTAAAAGGGCAGGGACCCCATTTTTTAGTCTCAGATTCCAGGAGGATGGGGAAATGATCTGAGGTTATGCGAGCTAACCGAGTTACCTGGTGTTTGTTGAAAGTGCTCTCCCATTATTCACTATGAAGGAATCTGTCCAATTTTGACATAGTCGGGGAGTTTCTCATATTGGACCAAGTAAAGGGGTTATTGAACGATCTCAGTTCCATAAGATTTGCCTTTTCAATAAATGTGTTGAATTTTCTCATGTTGAGTCTGGATGGTCTGCATGATGTAGTTTCATTGGTCCATCTATAGACATTGAAGTCTCCCCCCAAAATCCGGCAACTATTGCAAGTTGAAGCTAGAGTGTCAAGCTCTTCCCAGAAAAACTTTCTGTTTCGTCTGCTAGTAGGACCATATATTCCCGATATCCACCACAAAACATTATCTGAAAACCTGATAGAGACTAATAAGGAGTAGCTTCCCCCATAAACCTCATCTGCAGAGTGGATTAAAGAGTCCCACATGATTATGATTCCCCCAGAGTTACCAGTGGGAAGCTTGTGTGCCTACTCGATGCTGATGGAACTCCAAAGAGATTTGATAATCTTCTTATCCATTGAGGCCAATTTCGTTTCAGCTAGAATGACAATGTTCGGGCTTACAGCCGTGATAACACCCTTTATAATGGCTTTTTTCTGGGTTGAGCCAATGCCCCTCACATTCCATCAGAGGATCTTCATGGACCTTTGGTGCTCCCTGCGTGTTATCAACCTTTGTGGAATTGGTTCTCCCCTTTGTGATTGATTTGGGTACAATGAAGAAGTTATTGGTTGTTATCCATTCTTGTGTTGAGAAGAAGACACCAAATTTGACTCAAACACACTATATCCATTTAAAAAAGCCAACAAATTTATCATAAAAGCACTTAATTGTCAAAGACCATGCATACTTCATGAGCACCTGGTTATCAAGACACTTCAATCCTTGCATCTTATCCTAACAAGATTAGTGTTAGAAATGTGGAATATCATGGTTTATTACTAATAGACTATCGTATTAAAACATCATTGACAGGCTTCTATCAATGATAAAAGCATATCACCTATCAATAGGAGGCTTCTATCACTAATAGACTTTTGTTAGTGATAGAAGCATATCATTAATAACATTCTAGTAATAGATCTCTATCACTAATAGATTTTATGTCGTCCGTGATAGAAGCATATCATTGATATGTTTTAAATGATATGCTATAATCATTGGTGCAAGTCTTTCTAGGATAGCTTATCACTAATATGTCTTAAGTCCTATGTTATTAATTATCACCGGTAGAAGCCTTTCAATAATAGACGAAATCCACCACTGATATACTTCTATCATTGATAAACTTCTATAGTCTCTGACCTAATATATCTACATTACCTTAATATATGGGATTTATTAGTGTGATAGCTAATTAATGATAGACTACTATTATTGGCTATCATTGATATATTTATTATACTATATATGTGAGAGGTAATGAAGTTGTGTTCTTTAAATCGTGTAGCATGCCTCTAGTTGATTTAATGCAAGGGTGCTTTAGTAAATTTAGGGATTTTAAAAACCAATATTGCTATATTTGCAAAACAAATAGAAATGAATTTGGCAAGATCGATGTGTGTTGAAGTATTAATATAATTAAAATTTTTGTAGCACATATTACCTTAAATTTTTGGGTTGATTATTGGTAAATTGATATGATATCGAAATAGGAGCTCTTATATTCAAATTCTTATAAGTGTCATTTTCCTTTTCAACTGATATTGATTTTCTCTTGTTGGGGAATGCCTACAAGTGAGAGAAAGTGTTGAAATATTAATATAGTTAAAATTTATTGTAACCCACCCGAAAGGAAGAGATTGACTAATGCGTTTAGAAAACAAAGTAATATATAAGATAGAAATATGTCAATTACTTTATAGAAATATATACGACAATTACTATAGTTTATTGTAGAGTTTTTTTCTTCTTTTAGTACAATGACTGCAGGGTGGGAATCAAACATTCAACCTCTAGATAGAAAAGTCATACAATTATCATTGAGCTAAGCAACTCACTTTAACATTTATTGTAGGATTAAGAAGTTCGAGATTAAAGCTCCCAAAATAGCTAACACAAGAAAAACACAGCTGATTCATCCAATTAAGCAATTATAAATCTCAAATCATGGGTTGATTAAGATTGGAGGAACATAGCCTCCCCCCCATGGGACATCATCAGAAGTTGGTTTCTTTACTTTTGGTACAGCCACAACCTTTCCAACCATTTTACCTGAAACCTTATAAAAAAATTTATTATATGATATAATACTGAATTTATCTTCACTTATCAACTTAAGTTTTTTTTTTTTTTTTTTCAATCAATTATTTAATAAAATTCAAAATGATACCCTATTCTTTACCAAATTAACTTAACATTTATTTTCTAGAGAAGTATACTAAGTGGTTCATGTCTTGCTTGTGTAAAATAGATTAATCATAAATTAGTGCTACATTATATATTCATCGTTGATTAAATTTTATTCGGGTGTTCAAAATTCGATTCGGTTCAGCAAACAGAGTCTAAAAAGAGGCAATATTATTGTGTGGGAAAATCATACAGTAATTAAAGACAACTTACGAATAGGAGGGTTGTGGAGCAAAGGAATGTTGTCGGTTGCAGAAACAGTAGAGGAAATGAGAAGCAAAGCAAAGAAAAGAAGCTTCAACACAAGGGAAATCCTGGTGGGGGAAGCCATTTTTGAGAGCATTAACAAGGTTTGAAGGTAGCTGAATAGCTAATTTTATTTAGTTTGGTATTCATTTATAGGAAAATTTAAGGTGAAACTGAAATTGATGGTAACACAGAAGAATTGTGGCTGTGGCTACTAATTATTACAACTTCCCCTCCAATCTAATTCTTCCATCGACATGTGAACTTAAAAGAGTCAAACAAGTGGGCCATTTTAAGTGTGGTTGAAACTCTGCTCTAGCTTTTCATGCCTGTCCTGACCCCAGGACATGCTAGATATTTGTTTTTTGGTTTTGTTGAATGCCAAAATATTTGACAATATTTGAATGGAATTTGACAATATTGCAAATGTGTGCTGGTAAAGTTGCCTTATAGTGCACCCTCCAAACTGATCTACGGGCCAAATTTGTAAATAATATATAATTCGAGAAGTTCTCGTACTTAGTTATTCAAAGTGCCAAGATAACAAATCCAAAGCATTTCAACACATACATACATTGGAAAAGTAAAAGTAGTTGAACATAGCTTTACAGATTAGGATGGGAGCTCAACAAAGGTAGGGTACTAATTAAACTTTGATTATTATTTAAGACTGAATTTAACATAAAAAGGTATTTGTAGTTGTTACCGTTAAAACTCCACCAAAATCAAACACAACACCATTAGAAGAAGAGATACATCCTTAAAAGGAAAAGAAATTGATACAACTGGTGGAGATCCTTAATTATTAATCCAAACCCAACCAAGGGCAAAGGAAATTGCCCTTTAGTAGGAGTAGGGAGGAGGAGGAGGAGGAGAATAATTTCCTTTCCTAGGGACATCCAACTGTCGAACGATTAATCTCCTGCCCATCACACCATTCGTCTCCGTCACCAACGACGACTCGCCTATTAACCCAAAAACAAAAAGTGTAAAATAATTTTTAAGCTGATACACTTTCTGACGTTGTAGTAAATTTATAAAACAATATTGTTAGAAGGATGTTATGAAAAAAGAAAGACTTACAGGCCGTGCAAGCGACGAATTCTCTCGCCCAAACATTGAAAGCAAGAAGAAGCAAAGCAAAGAAGATAGCCTTCTCCCAAGCAACCAAAGTTGTTGAAGCCATTAGTTTGTGATTGTAGAAAGCTCACAGAAAGGAATGTGTGGAATTAGAGGGACTTTAATTTGGTGTTTGTGTGTATAATATTAACTAATTAACACAATAACCTGATGGGGAGGGAGGGAGGGCCTCACTTTCAACGAAATTACAAATTAGAAAATTTTGGTGGTAGGTTAGTGCAGTCAATGAATTTGGTCGTTGAAAATAAAGTACCTCCACTCTCTTTTTTCACCAAACTAGTCATTAAAACCTCGTGCCCTGTCTTTTAAAGTTTTTGTTTGTGCTTCACTAATTGTTTTTGCAATAAATTGTAACGTTGTGTGTAATAAGTATATACTACTGTGCAACAAATAATTATTCTTTCACAGCATATTCATTACACTTTAATTTAAGAAAAAGTTATAGCAAACAAAAAAAAAATAAAATAAAATAAAATAATTTAAATTTTAAAACTTTTATACTTAGAGTACTCTAAGTTTAATTTCTATGTAGTCATTTAGAATATCAAAATTTATACTTTTAACTTTTTTAACTTCGATTTTTAATTAATTTGCTAGATTGGAGAGACAAGGCAAACAAAATAATTTGTATTTCAAAGAATATGTTGAATTCATTTGAAAATTGATTCTGGTGAGTTCTCCCATTCTTTCATGTGCATACACGTAGGAGATCAAAAAAAAATTGAAAGAGTCGAATTCAAAGGAAAGAGTTGATTTTCCTTGTTGCAATTTTAGTCTAACTTTGCTACTTTCATGTAATCATGCCCCTCTTCGAGCATTTAGTATGCATCTCTTATTTCGCTTTATGGGTTGGTTTTCTTCTAGCCTCGCCTTTATCTATATATGCTTTGACTTTGAGCTCTTCTCTAGCTCCTCTTGTGACTATTCTTTGTGGTAATGCATCTACGTCGGGGTTGGGATATGATAAAAGGTGCTATAGATATGTTAACCTAGTTGAGATACTCAAGTGCACCTACCCTCCTTTGGTATCCTTATTTAAAAAAAAAAAAAAAAAAAAAAAAAAAAAAAAAGTTGGTACAACCAGCAAAATATGGTTCTAAAAATTATTTAGCAACTTTATCCTTTGGAGTTATCTATAAATTATTTCCTACTTTAAAAAAATAAGAACCATTCAAGTAGCCACCACTCACCACCAATGCCATAAATCTTCTATGTATCTCGATCAACCCAAAGTAATATTAAGTTTATTCTCTTGTTTCTTTTATCTTTCAGGTGAAAAGAAAAGGGAAGAGCGTGAACATGGAGATAATGCAAAGGTTGAAGTACTAGATTGGTTCATTACTTTATTACATTGAGGTAACAAAGGAGGATTGATACTCCCAAAAAGACAAATAAAAAAACAAATAATCCAAGAAAAGAAACTAAATTCAATTGAAAATCTCTCATCAAGGGTTGATATAACCACCCCCCCAAGGGGCATCAGCAAAAAGTGGTCTCTTTGGTTCTGCTACAACCACATTCTTCCCATCATTTTTGTCCTCCACACCCATCTTCCCTGAAATTCCATACCAAATGTCAAAATTAAAACCCCACATTAACTTGGTTGACATACTCTTTTAATTTGAAGAGAAATCAGAAAAGTAGTGATTTCATGAACCTTTTTTTTGCATTTTTATTCATGTGTAGCTAGTTTCTTATTTTAACAATGAAATTACTACATATAACAAACTACAAATTTATTAGAATTCAAGTTTACATCAAACTCATAGAAAAAAAGAGTTATAGTCAGGAAACATGAGACGATAAGGGAAAAAGACAACTTACGAATACGAGGAGCATTGTTAGTGGCAGAAATAGGAGAGGTAGTGAGAAGCAAGGCAAAGAAAACTAAGAGCTTAAACACAAGCAAAATCTTGAGGGACGCCATTATTTTTAAAGTACAGAGAGAAAAACTTGTTGAATGCCTAATTTTATTTACTTACATGTGAGCAGATTACAGGTTAACCTGTGGATATATAAGGACGATTCGTGTACTCACTCACTTTCTTCCATCGATATGTTGGATTAAGGGTAAGTATGGGAGTAATTCAATTAAATTTTAAGAGTTCAGACAAGTGTTGGCAAATTTCATTTAAGGGTACTTGCGGTCAATGTCATAGCCCCCATTGAACTTTGATATTTTGTGACATGAAAGTCAAAATAAATAAATGCTTTTCAGTAAGGCTTCATTTTCCACATATTTTCTCTTAGTCTATTTTAACCCCTTCCTCAGCCTCAGTCCCTCTCACTTGCAGGGTAAAGATTAATTATATATATTGTTTAACTAATTTTAAATTAATGAATAAATATTTTACGAAGAACCGAACTGGCCTGGCTACCACTTCCACCAAGGAGAGTTGGGGTCATTTCCATTCTCATCGTTGAGAGGGAAAGCCGCCAATTGACCCTCCCACAAAGCCCAATCCCACAGGAAAGAGTCAATTCCAACCCAACCAGTTTAAAGCCTCACATGAGCTACAAACCCAAGTTCAACGATGGCCCTGTCGTAGGCTTCATTTCATATAGAAGCCGAAAGCTTTCAATATATTTCGATGTGGAATAACCATCTTGATGACAGATGGTTACTATTTCCTGCATGTTAACCAAACAGTGGTACTTTAGGGACAAATTTAATCAATATCAGAGAGCCAATATTGTACTGCTACTGCTAGAAATATTGATGTTCCGCTTGACTTACAAGATTTTGTACATTGGGAACGTAAAAGTAACTGGATATAGCATAACGATTAACATATACAATACACATCAACATCCGTAATCACATTCAATGGCTGGATTTGCACACAAAAACTCTGAGCAAATAGCTTTACATTCCATCTGAACAAACAGAAGCAAGTTGGCAGAAACTGATGTTAGTTCAATGTTTGAGAGAATGATGGTTTATGCAGCAATTTTACAATAACATTTCGGTAGCTTTATGCCTCATTCAAATGACTCCTGAAAGTGTAATGTTGAAGTTTATTGCTTCTACCTGTCTCCTCCGTCTTATAAAAAGCAGACCTTTATTTTGACATCATAGTATCGACTCCACACACTACTTCCTCAACCTTATCTACGTTGATGGATAGCTAAACCAGCAATACTTTTGGATGAAAACATGGGTTATGAAAAGAAAAATAAGAAAAATGATGATTTGTGAAAATGAAAGACTACTGCAAACTTAGAGCACCCCAAAACACAAAACTAGATACTGCAACATTCAGAATTTTTAGTGGCATGTCAAAAGATCTGTTCATGAAATTAAAGACACAAATGGTGACACGAGGAAACCAAGATAACCACAAAATAATTGCTTCCACAGAAAAAAGAAAGAAATAAAAGGACTACAACCTTGTACAGCTACGAGGATCACTTGTTTTGCTTAGCAGTAACTGTTCTCTGAACAGTGGAAACACCGTCTACAAATTTGGTGCGGAAAAGTACATTGGCATTGTTAAACATGCCTTCTTTGAGTGAAACCACTATAAACTGTGAAATAAATGAAATGAAAAGGATAAGCTACCATAAATGTAATATTTTCTGCTTGGATATAAATTAGCAGATAGTTCACACATTTTACTCATAATGAATCATTTGTTTCAATAATACTTCATGCTGGTAGAAGTCAGCCCATCTTAAATTTCACAATTTAATTGTTTTATAGCTAATAAACCTACAAGCTTTCATTCTGAAATTCAACTATATGATAAAACATATTTCAAGAAAAATGAAATTAGTATCAAGTAAATGAAAGAAACCTGGGAATGTGGGAAATGAGCCTTGATCATCCTCCCAATGTTCTGCGTATGGCTTAGATCAAGAGCTGCATCAACCTGAAAATCAAGGAGCACGGTGTGATAGTTGCACATCAATTTGATGAGGACTGGATGTCCCCCTCTATATAGGGACAGAAGTGAGTAAAACAAACTATATCAAAGGAGATGTAATGAATAAAATTTATAGCATGAAAATATTTATGCAGGACAACTAGAACATTTTAACACAAAATAGGAAAAGGATTTTTCAACAATACCCATCGACACAAGTTAATGAGGTACATGAAGGCAGCCATTCCCTTTCATTACAGATTACTTTCATGGATGGTTACTCTTTTTGGTTGACAGGGGTACAAGGACCAATCAAGGCTAAAGAAAGATGATCCTTCTGGGAAGAGTTATATGACCTATCCCACCTCTGTACGACCACTAGAATATAGAGGGTTGAATTTCACGTATCGAGATGGTCTTATGAGAAATCTAGTGGAAAGCTGAGAACTAGAAGAATGAATCTTTTCAACAAATCCATTGATGTAAGTGCACTCATTGGTCCATGGAGTACTTCTCTTCGATTATCTCTTTCCTTTTTTTTCTTACCCTTTTGAGACTTAAGAAGTGCAGCAGAGTGAGATATTTAACATATATGCACCCATTCCAAAACCCCAAGAGAAAAGAGGGGACAAAAGGGAGAGCATCTATAGGAGAGGAAAGGACATGTAACTCAAAGTAAAATCCTAATTAGCTCAAAAAAAGATCAAGGAAAGGTGCTAAACAGAGGCATAAATCATCCAGTAAGTAAAAAACTGGATGAGCTAGTCAGCATCAAATTTCCAAACCAAGATCTCAAATAAAAGACATAATATCTTGATCAAATTTTGAAGTGTAAAGAAAATTGAACAAACCTCATCCAATATATAAAGTGGAGCTGGTTTGAAGAGAAGCAATGCTAAAATTAGAGAAAGTGCTAACAAAGATCGTTGACCTCCACTTAATTCTGATAATGACTGCTTCCAAACACCACCAAATGCCACTCGTACTTCAAGACCATCTAAAAAGCTGCAACCTTCAGGAGGCTCTAATTTAGCTGTGGTCCCAGGTAGTAATGTAGAAAAGATGGAACCAAAGTCACTGGACGAAGATCAAATAGGATGCTCAGTCCACTCATTTGAGTCAAGGACAAGTGAGAAAATGGACATGAACGCACCAAAATAAGATGGCAAACACAAAATTACCTGTTAACTTTTACCCAAGTAACTTTCAGAGTTTCCTTTTTTTTCTCATCTAGTTCTTCGATCACCTTCTTTATTTTAGACTTATCTTTCTAAAAAGTAGAGTTGAGTTAGTAAAATGAAGACAAGGAAATATATGCATAACTGACAAAACTAACCTCGATGATGTTTTTCTTTGACATCAAATCATTGTACTCATCCTCTGCTTTCTCAAACATTGCCATTACCTTCTTGTTCACCCTTTTCTCAAGGCTTCATATGTAAAGAGAAGAGTTGAGAAGGGTGAGGGTAGGGTGATAATGCTTTTAGCATAATCTTCCAAAGTATACAACAATCAATTAAGCATCTATCAAGAGGGGTATTGCATAATTACAAAACCATGCCCAATATGCGCAAAAAATTTAGAATAGCCATTTGAAATATTTTCATATTTGAAACTTGAATTTCTAAGCCAAAGCCACTCACCTAGATTGTTGAGCCACCAGTCTTTCGAGTTTCTCTATAGCTTTTAGCGGATCATGTGATTCAAAATCATAATCAGTTCCACTTTTCCCAAATAATTGTTTCTCAGATGCAATCCATGCATGTTTTTCAACCAATTTGTCCACCCGAATAGAACAATCTTTATTTTCCATCTCTAGTCGTTTTACCTCATTATCCATTTTCTTCCTCTCAATACTCATTTCACTGAGTTTATGTTGAAGTTCTTGTTGCTCTCTAACAATGCAACTGATCTGGGAATCATGTTCCTTCAACTTCAAACGAATTGTGTTGAGCTCAGACTGAGCATGCTCATTATTACTTTTTATAGAAAATACCTGTAATTATGGAAAATCAGGTAACAAAAATTACTCTACAACTTGAATGAGTTAAAGGTTCTTCTTTTACCTTGGCCCTCTGTTCTTCTATTTCCAAGGTTAAACTATTAATTTGTGTTTTCAAAGCAACTAATTCAGCCTCTAATAATGCCTTCTCTTGTACAACAGCTTCCATTTTCATGACCAGCTTCTCCCTTTCATTTTCATGCCCCTACAGGCAAGTAAAACCATTTGTTAAAAAGGATTACAGGTTAGACACCATGTTGACAGATCGATGGCACAATTGATAACTTATTAGAATATGTGTTAACAATCAACTACCACAGAATAGCCAAAAGAATAGGACTACAAGGCGGGTGGCTTCGCCCATCACAATTCCATATACCGTAGGCCTCAACTCTTGCAATGAGCATATGAAGGTGTGAGGATGAAGAACTTATTCTCCTCTGAATATTTGTGCTCTTCTAAATGTCTATCCAGTTTTTTTAACTTGTCTCGTCACTCGTGAAAGTTTGAAAAATGTGACTTGACCAAGTTAATGCAACTTTTTAATATCATCATGATTAAAAGAAATAGATACAAGAGGCATGTATTCCATATATGTTTCTTAAATATCAGCTTTCAGTGAGAAGGTAAGGAATGGTAATTTCTACTGAATCCATGTACCTTTAAATCCCTTAAACATGACTGCAGTTTAGATTTCGTTGCCTTAATCTTTTGCTCGAGGTTTTTTAGCCTTCCTTCCCGACTATTGTCATGTTCTTTGATTGATTTTTCAAGCAATGAAACAGCATTTACACGATCTCTATACTCAAGTTCCTTTGCTTTAGCAGCAGCTTTTGATTCTTCGAGATCCTGCTCGATCCTCTTCACCAATTCACCAAGCTTAAAAGACACCAAGAGAAAATAATGAAAAGATGTTCAATAAGGAGACTCAAGCATCAAATTAGAATCTAAACATAAGTCCTAACATTAAACTTATCTAAAGAGTTCACAAGTGATAAAACCTTATGATGCACATTTTCCTCTGCTCTGGTCTGAAATAACGAAAGATCATACATTTTGAGCTCTAATTTTGCCTTTAAGTCTGCAAACTTTTTTTGGAGTGGAAGGATATCTGAAATCTGAAATATGAAACAACAAATTAAAAACAAGAAAACATAAAAATTTTGAAATGGGTACCTGACACCAGAACACTCTTCAACTTTTAAAAGCATTCAGCCACAAAGAAGTACTAAAAGAGTTTTAAATATCCGGGAGTATTAATGAAAATTGGGCAACCTTCAACAAGTAATAGATATATAACTGGGCAATATAAAAGTAAACTTGAATTTTGAGTTATTTTCCCCTGTGCATGAAGACCAAATTTGACAGAAAAAATATTAAGACAAACATCACATGATAAAGGAAGACAGATGTTGGTTATATGAACATAAGGAGAATAAGTTCAAGGTTACCCTTCACAGCATTTTAGAAGTTTGAAAATGAAACTTTCCACTGTTTGATAGAATAATTAGTCTATATCTTATTTGTTAATAACATGTAGATTTGTGTATGGTATAGTTGCATTTGGATGAAAATATTAGTCATGTATCTTTTTTTTTAGGTGTCCTTTCCTTTTATAATTAGTTCCCTTAGTTAGAATTTCTCTTGTATTATATTTACCCATTATCGTGTCTTTTTCAAAAGTAAGAGAAAAATATTGTTTCTCCCAAAAATAACATAATACAAAATTACCAATATTATATAATACTTCAACTTATCAAAATTTGCACTGTTTGAAGCTTGCCAAAACTCAACCTAGAACTTGTATAACTGCTTAGAACATGACTTCTAAACATGCTTGCCAAACCTTTCCACCTTGCCTCCAAATTCAAAATAGCATCATCAACAGACATCAATTTATCTTGGCACTATTTGTCATGTCATTCAGTCTGTGTATATATATGAAGAGAGATTGAGATAGAAGAAAAGGTGTAGAGAGAAATCAAGCATTCTGTATTTGTTTGCTTACATTAAGAAATTTTTCATTTTGTGTATCATGTAATAACGCCATGTATAACCTATTGACATTATTGTTTTTAAAGCCAAGAAATGGTATAAACTACAACCAATGAACTTCAGAAAGATATTGCAGAAATAACCTACCAATTCACGTGCTTATATTTCTCACTTTTCATAAGAGTCAAGAGAAACTGTACAGCCTACCTTTGCTTCAATGTCAGATAATTTTTTCTGATGTGTGGAAAGTTCTGCTTCCATCCCAGCCAAATCATGAAGCTGCCTCAACAATTGACCACCACCCCTGTCAAGAGAGACCGTTGCTTAATATCTAACAAGCTGAGTTCAAATTTTGAAAGCATCTTAGCAATGAAAGCTTGAAGGCAAATATGCTATTATCGTTCAGCATACACCCATGTCAAGGCATAAGTTGTTCCTCATACCTAATCAAAAGATTTCAAGTATGAAAGAAACACTGTTTGTTCTGCATATCCATAATCTTTAACGCTCATACTAAATCTAGAAATATAAACAAGGGTTTAGAGGTATACTTGCGACTTCCTCCAGTCAATAGACCACTCGGCTGAAAAATGTCACCTTCAAGTGTAACACTAGGGGTGTGAATTTCTCTATTAAAAGCAACCTGTAGATTAATAAATAACAAAAAGGCTACAATAAAAAAACTTATTATTTGCAGTAAGAACACATTATTTCTCTCAACATGGACACTAAATTAGCATACCTCTTTTGCAGCGTCAATATTTTTGCAAACAAAGGTTGAACCGAATACGTACTCCATTGCACTCTACAATGTCCACCAATTTGCAGAAAAATGTTATTTGCATTGAGAAAACAAAAGTTCCCTAACCAACCCAAAAAAACAAAAAAAACCAATTGCAACCAGTCTATTTATGCTTGTCTTGCTATATAAAAGAAACATTTCTAGTAAAACTTGTGGCCATCACTATTGCGTACATGATACAACCACAACCAGGTTGCCAAATCAAACTTCAACTGCATAAAATTCCCTATATTTTCCAAAAATCTATTAAGTAATATTTCCTTAAATTAAGATCTCACAAGCAAAGAAACGCCAACATATGTCAATAATTTAAGCCCTATAACCACAGAGAGCATGATGAAGTCACATCCAATAAAATGGCAAATTATAAGCATACCTTCAATTCTTCGTCATATCCAACTAAAGAAAGTGCTAGTTTGGCATTCTCTTTCCCAACCTTAAAAGGAAACAATAGAAAAAGAAAATTATCTAAGTAGACGCACTTACAATGACAACAAACTGTGAAGACTGAAGAGAACATAGTTAAGTAACCAACCAACTTGGCAGCAGCATGTTGAATTCTTGTGGGAGCGGGATTGGATTGTATCTTGTTCAATGGTATAATTGTTACTCTCCTCTGAAGATCACCATTCTGAAGCAACTGCTTTCCAGTATTTTCATCATCTACAACTATATTAAACATTTTTCCACCGGCAGTGACCTACATATTCACTTAGTTTGAGAGCACATATTCTAGTGGATATATGTCAATTGCAACATTTATAACAAGCTACCTCTAAGGCGGTCATTGCAGCACTATCCTTTACTTTGATAAGTTTTGCAACTACTCCTTTGACTTTTGACCTATCAAAATTTTGTATAGGGTCGCGGTATTTGAATTCAACGCAAGCTAATTGTGCTGAAAGGTTGCGTATCTCATCTTTCAGCTTCTGTACACTCTCCAATTCAAATGCACGTTCCTGCATAAAGATAAAGGTTAAAAGGATGATCAATCAAATCAATATTGAAGCATTAATCAGTTAGTACAGAGAATCAAAGAATTAGCACTGACCTTTTGTAAAGCTTCTAATTGACCCTCTTTGTATGGGAGAGACTCCAACGCAAGCTTGACATTTTCTACATCTTTTCTTTTGGCACTTAACTCATTCTCTACGAAAATAGCCTCTTCACGCTTCGACAATAATTGCTTAGTCTTCTCCTCAAGTTCCTTTTCCCAATGGCTTATTTTTGTTTTCAATTGTTTTAGTTCTGTTTCAGCACTCCCAACAGCTACCTTAGCATCGCCTAGTTGATCTTCAAGACATTTCTCCTCATCTCCACTTCCTTTCCCAGCTAATACTCCCTGTACAATGTTAAAAAGAAAAGGAAAGGGGAAAAAAATTATACACACATATGTCAAATGCAGTATGTGATTTTGATATGTTGCAAGGAATGAAGTGTCAATAGTGCAATTGACACATGAACTCTCATCGGTTACCTGATATTCCTTTTCATAATCTTCCACGTCCTTAGATAGCTTTTCAACTGATTTTCTTAGATCAGCTGCTCCTTCTTCAGCCTTTCTGACAGCAGAGGCTCTCTCTTCCGCAGAGTTCCTTGAATCTTCTATATCATTAACCATCTATCAAAGCCAACATTTAGAAATTAGAATAAGTTTATCTAATTAATGAGCCAAAAATTGTGAAATCCTATATGGACTAAAGATAACCATATAAGAATTTCTATCAAGTTCATGAAGTTTCATCGGGCATATAAAATTATATTTGAGATTGTAAGCTAGAAACCTTTTCAGCATTTTTCTTTTCACCCTTGAGAGTGTCTTCTTTATTCTCCAATATAGTTGTTTCCCTAATCAAATCTTCAGATAGCATATCTACTTTCTCTGTCAAAGTTTTTACTTCACCACCCATACTAGCTTCCTTTTCTGCAGTCAAAGTTGCGATTTTTGTCTCCAAATCTTTGATTTCGAATTGCATCCTCATTGTGCCATCATCAATCTCAGAAATATTTGCCTTCATTTGTTCTACCTGACTGGCTGCATTATCCCTTACATTCTTAGCCTGCACGTATTCATAAGCTATGCAGAACCTCTTAAGCCTATCTAAGTCAGCATTGCCATTAGACCATTGCATGTACTGTATTCGTTCTTTCCTCAACTTCTCTAAAGCAGGCAATATCTCCTGGTCAAGAAGATTATTGATCTCATCTACCTTATTTTGCTTCTTATCTAGTGTTTTCAAAGCAGCCTCTTTCTTTGTCTCGTACATTCTTGTCCCAGCAGCTTCTTCAAGCATAGATAAAATTTCCGGCGGTTTCATATTTAAAACTTTGGTGATGCGGCCTTGCATAATCAGAAAGTGTGGATTATTGACGTTAAGCTGCACTGAATGGAAAAGATTTTGAACTTGACTAGGCTGCGCAAGCTTCCCATTGATCAAATACTTGTTCCTCCCTCCAACAACAATCTGTACAATGTACTAAATTAGCTTCAAACATCAAATTTGATAATCTGGCAAAAGAAAGCCGTAGATTGAGGGGAGAACCACGTTTTTCTCCTTACTTTTTAGAAGCAAATGAAACTAAAGATGTATGCTATGGTGTATGCTATCCTTCAACCCAAACATGAAAATGTTACCCACCTGACACAAGATTGTCAAAAAAAGAACTTCCATTTCCTTAAAATAATATGGCATGAAATAGAGTTCAATGTAAACTTTTGAGATTCTGACTTCTAAGTCTAATGCTTCCTAGGATTTTGAACTGTTAAAGCATTGAAATGTGCCTTTAAATCGAAATTCAAATGGAAAATACAAAATAAAAATCTAAAACTTGGAAGAGTCTTGGATATTGTATGTGAAGCAAAGCCCCGTTAGATAAAAAGGAGATAGCAGAGCAACAAACTAACCTGAAAGAAGAAAAGAAAATAAATGAAATAAAATAAAATCTATCAAGGGTAGATGAAAATCAATTCAACATAAAGGGCAGCTACAAAATTACAACACCTGTCTCGTGACTGTAATCTCCTGATGATCCTCATACCCAAGTGGACTCCGATTCCTCTCAGAATTATCGAACACAATCGACACAGTTGCCTTGGTAATACCCGCTTGGCCCTGCTTGTACACTAGCTCTTGAAGATTCGAAGCTCGAACCTGCTGCAAATTGGTAATTCCAAGAACAAAGCAAATGGAATCTAGAATGTTGGACTTTCCAGAACCGTTGAGCCCAGTAATTGCATTGAAGTGAGGATCGAAACCCGGAACAACAGTCCTGGTCGCGTAGGATTTGAACCCCTCCAGACAGACTTCCTTGATGTGCATCGTTCCGAAATGCTAGGAAAGTTACAAATGAAGGTCACAGAAGCTGAAGACTCAATTACCCCAAAATTCAAAAAAAAAATAATAATTAATAAATAAATAAATAAATTTAAAAAAAAACGAGGGATTTTGGTGTATAGTGAATAACCCCTAAGCCCTAACAGAGATTGTTAGAAAGGTTGTAGTGAATTGCTTTCGGAAATCGAAACCCTAGAGGTGTGGATTTTCAGAGAGTTGTTTCTGAGAAATTTTGGAAGTGAAGAAAATATTTGAAGGTTTGAAACGAGATGCAGTAGAACTAGAACTGAACTGGAAGGCGGGAAATTGCTCCGTCCTTCTTCTTTCCATATTTTTCAAAATAAAAATAATTAACAATTAAAAGGAAATTTGTACCGAGGCTTTTATGGATTTGGGCTTTCAGTAGACTATGGGCCTCGGCCCAACATGAATGTATAAAATATCTCACCTCTTATTGTCGATTTTTTTTCTAAATAATGTTTTTTTAATAAAAAAATGAGAAAAATAGGATCGGGGGAAAGAAATTCCAAAAATAACGTTGTGAAATCGTAGACCCGGGTCCACGATTATGGTTGAAATCTTGGACCCCGTCCACGATTTCCCTTCCAGCTGACGAATTCCTATGCCACGCAAATTGCTTAGCTGACACACTCTTTGCATGCGTTTGACCGGACTCGTGGACCGGGTCCACAATTACCAAAATCGTGGGCCCCTCTTATTTAGTCCGCAGCCCCCCTCCTTTCTACCCACTCTCGTCGGTTTCCTCTCTCTCTCCACCGGAAATCTCTCTATCTCTTCATTCTCCGATCATCTTGCATGCTATTTGCCGTCAATCTTCCATCGTTTTCTGACATTGTCGCTGTCATATAGGTATGTATATGGACATATTATTTACCGATCATCTCATGTTCTTTCTTTATTCAAGCTAATATTTTATCTCCGTCCAGTCGCCGCCCGCACATTTCATATGCCTGGTGGGGAATGCACAATTACGCAGCAAAACATTGCAATTCAATTTGAACTACCAGTGGATGGAGAACCTGTGACTGGATCGTTGCAACATGATTGGAAACAAGTTTGGGAGGATATTTAGGCGTTCGACCACTTGACCTGAAAGGCTCAAGGTTGAGTCTCCCGTAGTTAGCCTCTCAGTTTACTGAATTGCCTCCTGATGCCAATGACGTCAGTATACAAAGATATGCATGAGCATATATCATGCAGCTTATCGGAGACTTTCTGTTTGCTGATAAGTCCAACACATTGGTGCACTTAATGTTTATCCCACTACTAGCCAGTTTTGAGCAAGTTGGTAATTACTCGTGGGGTAGTGCTTGTCTTGCATGGCTGTACAGAGAATTGTGTCAAGCTAGTTGTCACAGTCATGCTTGTCCAGGGCGTGTTGCCTGTGGCCACATGCCCGCCTCGACCCTTTTTATCATGCTTTCATGTTATGTACTTTATTTTACTAGTTAGTTTACTTTCCTAGTACTTTTCTTTGTACGTGACCGCTCACCACTTTGCATGTGCAAGGGTGACAATTCCACAATTGTTTAGAATGTACTATATGGGGGTGAGACTAACCATCAAATCCTCATACCCGGAGTTGTGAGCTATAAAGCCGTTGTTGTCCCTTTTTGCTTTCTAGTCTTACAACATATTCTAATTTCTCAAACATGCTTCCAAATGTTTGTAAAAACCTTTTCCTTTAACCCGTTTTCTAAAACCATTTTCTCTCGAAACGGGGTGGAGGTTATGAGAGGCACTCGGTGTGTTGTAGGAGTTCGAAATTTAATCAGGCTGACTTGTTCGTGAGCTAGAACAAGTGCCGCACAATCGTTTAGCGAGACGCGAAGTTGCGATTGTGATAGTTGGTATCAGAGCCCAGTTGGCTCATAGGAGTGGAGGCCAGAATCATGTCGACCACAAAACAGCTGTCCCAGGTGGACCGACTGGTAGAGATAGAAGAGCAGATGCTCTACCTGAGAGAAGTCCCCGATGCCATCCGTTTCCTAGAAACGCGAGTACAAGAGATCCCTGAGAAGGCTGAGGGGATCGATGCGGTCGCTAGCCGCTTAGACGGGATGCCCGTCAAAGAGTTGATGTTGAGGGTTGAGACCCTGGAGACACAAGCTACGAGACCCAGTAGCTACGAGCGTGGAGATAGCTCGTCTGGCTCGGTGGCCCATATGGAGGAACGGGTCAAAGAGCTCGACAATGCCCAGAAGGCGATAATCCAGATGGTTACCGAGTTGTCAGAAGACTTTCAGATTACACTAGACGTCGTCAGGACAGAGATTGCAGACGTCAGTGCGAGAGTGAATCTCACCATGAGAGCGGTGGGAAACCAAACCCCAACTAGGGGTGCGGTCTAATTCAACCGGGTGAAAATACCCGAACCTAAGCCCTTCTGTGGGGCTCGAGATGCAAAAGCTCTAGAAAACTTCATTTTTGACATGGAGCAATATTTTAGAGCCGCAAATATGACTACTGAAGAGTCAAAAATTACCTTGGCGACAATGCACCTGGCAGACGACGCCAAACTGTGGTGGAGGTCCCGTTATATAGACATACAAGAGGGTCGCTGCACTATCAATACTTGGGAGAGACTGAAACAAGACTTGCGTTCTCAGTTCTTCCCCGAAAATGTCGAGATCATAGCCCGACGAAAAATCCGAGAGTTAAAGCACACAGGCCTTGTCCGAGACTACGTGAAACAGTTTGCAGGCCTAATGTTGGACATACGTGACATGTCTGAGAAAGATAAAGTGTTCTGTTTTGTCGAGGGCTTAAAACCATGGGCCAAGGCGAAGTTGTATGAACAGAGAGTACAGGACCTCACGTCTGCCTACGCAGCCGCCGAACGATTGTTTGACCTCAGCAACGACTCCCAAGACTCTAGACGTCAACAACCTCTAACGGGGGAAATAAAACAGTCGTGCAAGTCCTCCCCGAAATGTTGGAGGAGACAAAGGCTAGGGTGGAGACCGAAAACCCTATCAGCCCCCTCAACAAAGGAATGGGAATAGTTGGCGGGGGCCCAATCAACAGAACAGTCAGTTCCGACCCCTACAGTGCTTCACATGCAAAGGACCACACAGGGCGGGCGAATGTCCGAAGTGGACTGCATTCAACGCCTTCCAAGCCGCCTTGGCTACTGAATCGAATGACCAAACCGAACAACCAGACACTGAGACCCCACCAACAGAGGAGGGGGACACCCCGCGTATGGGGGCGTTGAAATTCCTGTCATCTTTCCAAAGAAAGATAGGAGAGACTAAAGAGCCCGTCGAACGGGGGCTCATGTATGTAGACACCTGGGTCAACCAAAGATCAGCCAAGAGTACCATGGTCGACTCTGGAGCCACCCATAACTTCATGACTGAAACAGAAGCCCGCCGGTTAAACCTAAGGTGGGAGAAAGACGCCGGAAAGATGAAAGCTGTCAATTTGGCAGCCCTACCCATTACTGGGGTAGTGAAAAGGGCCATGGTCAAGATGGGGCAGTGGAGCGGACATGCCGACTTCGTGATCGTCAAGATGGACAATTTTGATGTGGTCTTGGGGATGGAATTCCTACTCGAACACAAAGTCATACCGATGCCGCTGGCAAAGTGTTTGGTAATCACGGGGTCTTCACCCACGGTTGTGCAGACCAACATCAGACAACCAAAGGGGATAAAGATGATCTCAGCCCTCCGCTCAAAAAGGGCCTCGCTCACGACGAACCCACGTTCATAGCCATCCCAGTCGAGGTAGGAGAAAAAGAAGGAGAGATCGTTCCGAAACCCATCCAGGCTGTCTTAGAAGAATATCGAGATGTCATGCCGGACAGTCTGCCAAAATCCCTACCTCCGAGAAGGAGGATTGACCACGAAATAAAGTTGGTGCCAGGAGCCAAACCGCCTGCGAAAAATGTCTATCGGATGGCGCCTCCCGAGTTAGCAGAACTCCGGAAGCAGTTAGACGAGTTGTTGAATGCAGGGTTCATCCGCCCCGCGAAAGCACCGTACGGGGCCCCAGTGTTATTTCAGAAGAAGAAAGATGGAAGTCTTCGTCTGTGCATTGACTATCGAGCCCTAAACAAACTCACGGTTTGCAACAAATATCTATTACCCATTATCACAGACTTGTTCGACTGCCTCCATGGTGCTAAATATTTTTCAAAACTTGACCTACGGTCAGGGTACTATCAAGTGCGAATTGCCAAGGGAGACGAACCGAAGACAACCTGTGTCACAAGGTACGGGGCCTTTGAATTCTGGTAATGCCCTTCGGCCTCACGAATGCGCCGGCCACCTTCTGTACATTGATGAATCAGGTTTTCCACGAGTATCTCTACAAATTCATTGTGGTATATCTGGACGATATCGTGGTCTACAGCCCAACAATAGAGGAACATCGACACCACCTTCAGTTAGTCCTCGAAAAGTTGAAGCAGAACCAATTGTATGTGAAAAGAGAGAAATGCTCATTTGCTCAGGAGCGCATTAACTTCCTTGGTCACGTGATTGAGTGTGGCCGAATCGACATGGAAGAGACTAAAATCCATGCCATACGAGACTGAAAGGTACCGACCTCGGTGACAGAACTGCGCTCCTTCCTCAGGCTGGCCAACTACTACAGGCGGTTCGTGGAGGGATTCTCGAGGAAAGCAGGACCGTTGATGGAATTGTTGAAGAAAGATCACCCGTGGGACTGGACCCCAAAGTGTCAAGCTGCCTTCGAAAACTTAAAGAAGGCTATGATGGAGGGACCAGTTCTCAGAATTGCAGATGTAACAAAGCCCTTCGAAGCCGAAACAGATGCATCTGACTTCGCCTTGGGCAGCGTCCTCCTTCAGGACGGCCACCCCATTGCTTATGAGAGCCGAAAACTAAACGATGCTGAAAGAAGATATGCAGCCCCCGAAAAAGAGATGTTGGTCGTAGTCCACTGCTTACGAGCTTGGAGACAATATCTGTTAGGCTCCAAGTTCGTAGTCAAGACCGACAATAACTCGATTTGTCACTTTTTCACTCAACCAAAGTTGTCGTCCAAACAAGCCCGATGGCAAGAGTGCGTAGCTGAATTTGATTTTCAGTTCGAGCATAGACCAGGAAAGGCCAACGAGGCGGCCGATGCCCTCAGCCGAAAAAGCGAACATGCAGCCCTGTTTGTTCGCCCAGTTAAAAGCTAGTAGTCTTAGTGAAACAGTCCGAGAAGCCATAAGAATCCATTTGGCCAACGACACAGCGGCCCAAGCCTTGATTCAACTGGCAGAAAAGGGGAAGACTCGGCAGTTCTGGGTGGAAGACGACCTCCTCCTGACCAAAGGTAACCGCCTATATGTCCTTCGGTCAGGGGAGCTCCGGAGATTGTTAATGAAAGAGTGTCACGACACTCCTTGGGCGGGACACAATGGGTGGCAAAGAACCTACGCGCTGCTGAAGCAAGGCTACTATTGGCCTAGTCTCAGAGACGACGTCACGCAGTTCACCAAAACATGTCTTATCTGCTAACAAGACAAACCGAAAAGGGCAAAGTTAGCTGGTATGCTGGAACCTCTACCTATACCTATACCCTCTAGACCATGGGAGAGTGTATCAATGGACTTCATCACACATCTACCTAAAGTTGGGGAGTTCGAATCGATACTGGTGATCATCGACAGATTTCAAAAGACGCAACTTTCATCGCAGCACCAAAGCTGTATTCGGCAGAGATGACGGCTTAGTTGTTCTTTAGACACATAGTGAAGTTGTGGGGTGTCCCTGCTAGCATCGTTAGTGACCAAGATGCAAGATTTACTGGGACGTTCTGGACAGAATTATTTCGAACGTTGGGTTCCACACTAAACATCTCCTCCAGTTACCATCCGCAGACGGACGGACAAACAGAGCGCTTCAATAGTATGCTTGAGGAGTATCTCCGGCACTTTATTGATGCAAGGCAGAAGAATTGGGTGCAAATGTCAGACGTGGCACAACTGAGTTCTAACAGCCAGAAGAGCTCCGCCACGGAAAGACACCCTTTGAAATCGTGTGTGGTAGATAGCCGCTCATGCCACACGTCGTTGACCATCCCTACGCAGGGAAGAGCCCTTAGGCCCATAATTTTACCCAAGAGTGGAAAGAATCTTCAGAAGTTGCTAGCACATGCCTAGAGAGGGCATCGAAGCATATAAAGAAGTGGGCGGATACGAGGCGCAGACCCCTAACGTTTCATTCAGGGGATAAAGTCCTAATCAAACTGCGCCCCAAACAATTTCGATTTCGCGAAAAGAGAGACCAACGGCTGGTAAGAAAATATGAAGGGCCCATCGAAGTGGTCAAGAAAGTCAGGAAGACCTCATATCAAGTTCAGCCACCCGCATGGATGAAAATCCACCCAGCCATCCATGTAAGCAACCTGAAGCCTTACCACCCGGACCAGGACGATGAACGACGCAATACGGTGACTCGCCCTCCAGTCACGATGAAGGACACCATGAAGAAGGAAGTCGAAGAGGTACTTGCAGAAAGAACTCACCGCATTGGAAGACTAAGACGAGACATGAAGGAGTTCTTGGTGAGGTGGAAAGGGCTCCCGGACGAAGAAACCAGTTGGGAGCGTGCTGAAGACTTGAAATCTGCTGCCTTACGCATTGCTGAGTTCGAGCAGCGTCGGTTGTCAGAGACGTCAACCATTTGAGTGGGGGAGGATGTCACGGTCATGCTTGTCCAGGGCGTGTTGCCCGTGGCCGCATGCCCACCTCGACCCCTTTTTATCATGCTTTCATGTTATGTACTTTATTTTACTAGTTAGTTTACTTTCCTAGTACTTTTCTTTGTAAGTGACCGCTCATCACTTTGCATGTGCAAGGGTAACAATTCCACAATTGTTTAGAGTGTACTATATGGGGGTGAGACTAACCATCAAATCCTCATACCCGGAGTTGTGAGCTATAAAGCCGTTGTTGTCCCTTTTTGCTTTCTAGTCTTACAACATATTCTAATTTCTCAAACATGCTTCCAAACGTTTGCGAAAACCTTTTCCTTTAACCCGTTTTCTAAAACCATTTTCTCTCGAAACGGGGTGAAGGTTACGAGAGACACTCTGTGTGCCGTAGGCGATCGGAATTTAATCAGGCTGACTTGTTCGTGAGCTAGAACAAGTGCCACACAATCGTTTAGTGAGACGCGAAGTTGCGATTGTGACACTAGTCATGCACAAGCTTTGGATATAGCAGGCTCACTGATATTACTTCAAGTATGGGCCTATGGTAGATTTAACATTGTTGCCTTACAAGTCCAATTACAACCTCTAGAGCATTTTATGAGATGTCCATTCAGTGTCAGGTATTATTTTTCTGTATATATTTATTTTTTTGTCAATGTAAATAGTAACGTATTTTAATTGTTATATCCATGTGATAGATGGAGCGGTGTCTTAGCTGCATCTGAATAATCAGCAAACATGTTGCTGGTATATCGCTTAATATTTGACCGTTTGATGCAGAATCAGGTAATAATATATATGTTGCATATACAACTGAATATTACGTATATTTTTGGGTTCTAATTATGCTTGTACATGGTTTCAGATCAATTAGACGTCATATACACCAGATATTACGTCGTTGTTGCCTGATTATTGTCCTGATGGACAAGATATTTGGTTGACGGTTAGCCCCCCACTCATATGCTTCCATATCATAGAGTGGCATCAACCAGGTTGAGTGTTGAGACAATTCGATCTGGGGCAAACTGTATCGACGTTGTGTAATACACTCCCTCAACTACACCAAATTGATCTGAGAGGTAAACACGACCAAAACTGGCATCAAATTCATGAAGAATATATATCCTTTTGGCGTGCACGTTATGACTGCTGTGCACAAGGAGAAATAATACATGAGTCAGATGTATCAAATGATTACTTGTCCTCTTACGACTCCATAACAAGAAGATTTATCACACCCAACGATGCTTACTATTACTGCATGGTAAGCATCTTATTATGTATAGTGTCTTACAATTATATGCTAAGAATATTCTTTTATACTTATGTATATATATCTTTTATCATATAGAATAATTTTGTCCATAACGTGCACAAGTACTCATTACAACACGATTTACCGGAGTTGAGTTCAATGTGTAAGCAAAACATAGTAAATGTTGAAGATATCATTCAACATACATAGAGACTCAATGTTGCTGACACTGATTGAAGACGTATTCGTCATAGACGACAAAGACAACATGACGAAGCTGTTCAAGAGCAACCCGATGACCAGGAACCTCACATATTACATACTTCAGTTCCATCTTCTTCTGGACAGTCATTGGGAGTACATGCAGACATTGCATCCAGTTCTAGTCATCAATAGGAATATTATGCACAAGATAAATTTCCATCTGTCGTCACCCAACAAGATATTAACAATGTAATTCACCATCAGCAATGTTTTGAAGTTCTCATGCCTTGTAGTGGACAACGTACGCGAAGAAGACCATTATGTGGCACTTGACTTGTATTTTAAATTTTCTGATTTGTATTAACTTTTATCTGTAATTAAATGAATTAATAATTTTCCATTACATTTTCAGAAATTAAGAATCAATGAAACTAATACAATAATTGAATAAGAACACAAGCAAGAAACAAAATTTCATTTAAGTGGGTAATTAATTAGTTAATTTCTTTTTTTAAAAAAAAAAAAACTCGTAGACCCAGTCCACGACTCACCACCCATCAGCCGCCAAGTCAGCAAGTAACTGGTCCTTCGACCAGTCCAAAGGAAAATCGTGTATCGGGTATATGATTTCCCTACCCCATTTTCCAAATAAGTTTCCAACTCCTCCTATTTTTCACATTACTTTCTAAACCACCCTATTTTTGTTATTATTTTTAAAAATTGTATTATTCTTCAAATTACCCTCTTATTGTCATAGAGAGTTGATATCTTTAAGGGTTAAATTTTTTTTTAAAAAATAAAAACTATCTAAGCTCGAATTTCATAAAATAATCGATTGTAATATAAAAAGTGTAGCCTATTTAAATATGTTAACAAAACACTGGTTAACAATATTGTAAGTTATGAAATTTTCATTACATTGTAATAATTTTGATTATGGAGTACTTAACCTGCCATAATGAAATATTAAAAAAAAAAAAAAAAATGCCATGATGAAAAGTGATAAGAGATACTTTCTTTACAGGGGCAAAATACTGAAATGGCATATCTTTTTTTTTTTTTTTTCTTTTTCTTTTTTTTATCCGAACGAAAAGGTTTATTTAAGTGATTTCAAATCAGATATTATTTTGAAATCACAAATTATGGAATTCGAGATCATTTTTGGCCAAATTAGAGTTCCCTAAATGGAATCATCGTATTCGGTGAACCAATGGGCCTCAAGAAAACACTTAGATAACATTTTCAGAGTGTGCATTTACCAAAGAAGAAATCCACACATGCCCTAGGAGCGTACGAGGTGGTGAGTGGTGAACGACGTAGAAATGAATTATTGGTTCAAATTTTGCTAAGATAAAAATGATAGTCACACTCATATTTTAGTATTCATACTTTTAAGTTTATTTAATTTTAATTTCTATACTTATATTTATTTAATTTTAATTTAGTATGTTTAATGAATCTTAAATTTTTATCTATGTTAGTTGAATAATAACAATAATTTGAGCAATCGGAAAAATCACCTTAAAAATCTTAAAATATGATAGTTTTTAAACTTAAAAGAATATAAATTTTTTTAAAAATTTTAAAATTTACAAAAAGGTTAATGAAAAAATGATTTTAAAAAGTTCAAATAAAATATGAAGATAAAAAATAACATCCAGCTTTTTGGAGATGATTCAAACGATAATAGACTCAGTAGTGATAATTTCAAGCTCATAATCCCTAAAAAATGGAAAAGTTTAACCCAACTATAATCACGATGGATAATTTGTTGGAAAAAAAAAATCAATAAAAATAGTACAAATATTTTGCGGGCGTCCAAGTTTCTCGCAGAGTGGAGATCTTTGTTTTGATGTAAAATTTGAAGTAGGAGAGAGGCACCCAACTTTCGCATGTCACTAGCAATTGAAGGGAAGAGAGGACCTACATAACAAAGTAAAAAGGCTTTGATGCCTAAGTCACTATGAGAATTATAAAGTGAGAATAAGTCAAAAGTTTAAGATACCTCTAGTCCCAATAGTGTATTTATAGTTATAGTTGACTTATAAACCCTCCCCTCAAAATTTCCAAATTGATTATTACTCCTTGACTTTTTGGGCTTGTATATGTGAAGGGCATGCCTTGTTTGGCATTTCGCTAGGACGAGGCCGAGTACCTCACTTTAGCTATACTTTAGGCTTACAACAGTCACTTGGGTTAAGGCATGCATGAGGCATATGCCCCGTTAGGTATTTGATGAGACTCGACCTCTGTCGAGGCCGAGTACACTAGCTTCTTTCCCTAGGTTCATTTTGGTCTTAGGTTGTCACTCTCAGCCCGAATCATGTTATCTTCTCAACTTTATTGCCCATGTCCTTGCCAAAATGTAATGTATGTCCTTTGGTCCAAAATCCACTCATAACACCATGTTTTGGATGCCTTGACATATAGATATTGCGGGACGTTTCGAGAGTTTTGGATGCCCCCTTAAAACATGGATTTTATGGATTCTCATGTCAATCTCACTCCCATGCTTTTTATTATTAGACATCCATAATTTGATGTATCAATTTGATGAATTTATATAATTATAATGCATTAATTAATAAAACAATCAAAATTAGTTTTAAAAAAAACAAATATAACATTTTGTGATTAAAAATGAATTAATTGTAATTAATCAATGATAAAACAATTATAACTATTACAAAATAATCTCATAAAATATTAATTATAACGATAATTAATTAATTACATATATAATTTATTAATGAATTGGTAGGATTAATGTATCTGTTCCTTATCGTTTATTAATTTATGAAACAAGAGTAGTTAAATTAAAATATTATAGTTTAAATTTAATATAATTTTTTAAAGTTTAAATTTAAATTCATATTTGAATTAATTTTAATAATATACAAAATAAAAAAAAGAAACTCATGTATTAAAACAGGAGAGAGAGTAGACATCAAGAAAATTTACACTTTTAGAATGGTATCATTCATGCGTATGTATCCCTTATCCCTTTCTATCCTTATTTTCATCACAATTCCCTCAATACAAACGGCTTCTAAAGAAAATGGTATAATATGCAATAATAAGAAAACAAAGGACAAAATAGGGAGAAAAATTATTTCTACTAATTCACCTTGCTTAGTGGCGTGAGAGAGCTGGCCGAGCAATGCTGACAATTGTTAATTTTGGTTTGATTCAATTTTTCTTCCAATGTCTCTAATTGATTATATTGATTTCTACACAAACAAACAAATATATGTGTGTGAATAAGTAGTCAATTAATTAAGCATCAAAACTAACAATAAATGAACCCTAAAAATACCTCTCAAATTGTGATGTCAAATATTGAACTAAATCCAATCATAACGGTTGAGGTAACATTTTTCATATTTATTAAGGTTTTATTTAAATATAGAAAAATGAGTGAAACTTATTTAATAATTTACTGGTAATAGATAATTAATAGACCTCTAAAAAAAAATGAAGCATAATTATCATTGTAGGAAGATATAATCCCTATAGAATTTGTAAGTATTTTGAATTACGAATTATATAAATAATATAGACATGAAAAAAAAAATTCAATAGAAATAATTTAGCGGTCCATAACCAATACATATATCCTTTTGAAAATCAGGCTATAACTCTAAAGTTACTCAAAGCATAATTTAACAAATAAATACATTTATTATCATATAAAAAAGTCCATGATTAGAATCTTGTTATAAGGATAGATTCGGAGGAAAGTGCTATGAAAAAATGAAAAATAAAATAAAATAACAGTTTGACATAATTGGAATTATTGTGGTTTAGAAATGCATGGTCGGTTTCTGAGTGATGCATAGGCAAATCAATCCACAAGAAAAATTATATCAATATATTTTAGAAGTTTGACAAAAAAAAAATAAAATAAAATAAATAAAATAAAAATAAATAAATGAGTGGATGGAAGAAGAATATGATAAATTGTTTAATTAGAATCGAACTTGGAAAGGATCAACACAACCCAAATGCACCACCGACGAGCGTAGGGTCAGGTCGAGCCTCCCAATCCCTATCACTATTTACAAAATTAAATAAAATAAATGTTTTTCTTACTCTTTTTATATATATATATATATTTTAGAATAGTAACAAATTGATCTGTTGATCTGGATTGTCTATATTGAGATTTTGTTTCCATTTAATAGAGGTTCGATCCTTATAAAATTGTACTTAATGAGAATGAATAGGTGTGTTATTAATAAATAAAATTGTAAGATTAAAATTATCATATAAGTCTTTTTTTTTTTTCTTTTTTTAATTTGAGTTAACAATTGGAGTCTTATCTAGTACTTCCTTCAGTGGAGTATTTGGTTTAAATTCTCCTTAAAACTGTATTTCAAGAATTTAAATAAATTTAAAATTTTATGAAAAGTATTCTTTCTCAGTCAAGCCGAAGGGACTATAAATCAATTAGAATAAGCTAGTAAATTAAAATCCTGGCTCAATTTTCACATTTGTTTTGTTGTAACATTTTTATTATAAATATAATAATCAATTTTATTAAGTTTGAAGGTCCAATTTAACGTAATTTTAATACATAAGTTTGGTGGTTCAATTTTTAAAATTGAAAGAATATAATTTGCCCAAAAACCTATTTTTATCTTTTACTCATTTTAAATGACTTCCACTAGATATCTTACAATTTGTTTCTCTTTCATATCTACAATTGATTTTAAACAAAATCTTATTTTAAATAACAAAACTACCCAATTGATCGTGAAAACAGTCATGTTATTATTACTTCTTATTATTATTATTATTATTATTTTGGTAGAGCAGACAAGGAATCTTTGCTGATAAATTAAGGACGATATAACAAATTTTATATATAGTTGAATTTTTTGAAAAAGAAAAAAAAACGATAAGGGAAGAAAAAAGAAATATTCAACCACAACACTAAATCGAATAGTTTAATATCACTTGTAGATTAGAAACAAGTTTGAGTTACGTTTCTGCATTGAACAAAAATTCCTTTACAAAATGGAAAAAATGTAATTTACTTTTCCAAAGAAATTCGAGTTCATCTATCCAAGCAAAAGCTTATCCTTGCTCAGTTGACCTGACGCTGTTTGGATGCCCAGAAAATTGCTCAAAACAAAAATTTCCATTAAAATAACAAGAAAAGATTATATGTATATTCTGAAGATTTCGAAGCATTGACATTGGAGTATATACAGAAATCACAATTCTATTCAACTTCTAATTACAATTCCTTGCTCGGAAAATTTCGAGGAATGAGCATCGAGATCGAGCTAAGCAAAACAAAATCGAAAAATCATCAAATCGATATGGACATTTCAATCGATCTACAAAGAGGAAAAAAGAAAAAAAGAAAAGAGAGTTAGAATTTGAAACACCAGACGATTTTCAAGAACTCGAAGCAATTGAATGATTGTAGCCTTCTTTTGCTTCTCTTTCTCCGAGCTTTCATGGCGGACTCTGTTTCCAGGAATCGGACTGTTTCTTCCGTGTAAACTGCATCCCATGCGTATTCTTTCATATCATCCTTACCGAAGAAAATGTCTCCGACGACGTGGCCGCGCTCGCCGTCGCCACCGCCGCCGCCGAATTCGAAGGGAAGGATATCTCTGGCCATCGGCAAGTAAGAGAGGAAAATTTTGGAGCGCTACTTTGTTGTCTAATGGTTGTATTTATAGAGAGATATAAATAAATAAATAAATTTAAATAGTTTGTTTGGGGGAAAAGATCAATAATACTTAATAGTGTTTAGATAAGAATAAAAATTGGTTTGGTTGGCAAAATATATAGTTTTTGAATGTTAATATTTTAATGGTTGAGATTAATGGAACCTTCCTGAATTTACTGAATCATAGTTATTTAGATTCAAAGTTTAGTCAGTTTAAATCTTATTTAACTACTTTTAGTTTTACTACTTTATACATATATTTCCTTTTTTTTCTTTTATAATTCCATATTTTTTATCATGTAAATTTTGGAATGGAAAAGCAAAAGTCAACCAAAATTATTTAATTTCTATACAATTCAATTTTATAGTTAGGGATAGAACAAGAGTTTTATAAAAGCTTAGTCCCATAGTAAGCATTTCATTTTCTATTTTTGTTTTTAAAAATGACTCTTAATTTATTTAATAGGACTCTTAAATGTAATTGATTTAATTGGTTTACTTGGAAATATTTAGAAAGAATATAATATAAATATTTTTTAAAAACTAATTGTTCACGTGCCGAATTAGAACCAGGGATGGTCTTCCCATCACTGCAATCACTATCCCTACCAAATTCTTCATTTAATTTCCTGAAAATTGGAACCAAAACTGCATGCAAATAATTTGCGGGATCAATTTTTCCGTACAGAATTCATAAATTCAATAAACATCAATTCATACTCTAAATTTAAATTTGGGATTGGATCAATTTAAACCTTAAACTAAACTACTTTGGGGTTGTATTATTTTATATCTTAAACTAATAATTGGTAATCATTTAAACCTAAACTTTTACAGGTGTATCAATTTAAATTCTCTATTATGTTTTAGTAATTTTATGAATTAAACCTCTAAACTTAGATAAACGAATCAATTTAGACGGTCAATTAAGATTTATTTGAAAATTGTCAATTCAAGTTTTGTTAAATCTACCTAATATAATCCTTTCTAAATCGATTTTCTTATAACAATTTATAAGTTTAATTAAAAAACTAAGGCTCCGTTTAGGCAACCATTTCATTTTTTTGTTTTTTATCAACAGTTGAAAAAACCAAGTCAAATTTATATTGGAAATTAGCTTTTAAAAATTTGTTTTTGTTTATGGGATTTGGCTAAGAATTGAATCATTCGAGTTGAAAGATGCAAATTAAGAAATGTTGATGAAATAGGCTTAATTTTCAAAAATCAAAACCAAAAAACGAAATGGTTACTACGAAAGCTTAAATATTTTGCACGATATTTTTCAAACTAGACAAAGTTAAAGCTCATGATTTAAGTTGATACAAATATTAGTTTAGACTTTAAATTGATAAAAATTCAAAACTTCGGATTTTAAACTAATACGATTATTAGTTTATTAGTTTAGGGTTAAATCATAAATTAATATTTGCCCTTACTATTGGTATAATTTTGATTAAATAAAATAATTGGATCACATTAGCAAGCATTGTTTCATATTTATCTCTCTTCAGTAATTTAATACGATGAAGCTGATGTACATGTACCTAATCATAATGTTTAGGGGAAACAAAAACCACCAACCAAAATTTTTATATTTGCATAATGTAGAGAATCAGAGATAGGGACAAGCAATTATCCATAATATTCCAAGTCTACATAAAATTGTATATAACTCAGGCCCAAAAAAAATCAAATATTAAAGAAATTTAAAATATAAATGATTCAAGACTGTGCGAGTTCATTACACCCTTGGTCTTGGAAAAGCTCATTGAAACTATCTAATGTATGCTGTGGTGGTTATCTTATCTATGTTGGAATCTACAAAGCTTGCATTTCCAAATTGGTCTGCCCATTGCCCATGTTGGAAGATGAAGTTGTGCCTTCATCATCATTTTCCGACTTCATTTCTTGAACCGGTGGCGGGTTCACGATAGTCATTGGCACCACAAAGTTATCGGTCAGACGTCCCTTCATCTCCCTGTGTTCTTGACATAGAGCGCACCAGTGCAGGCAACAATGTGTCATGCAAGGATCACATGGGGAGTTCTGCAATCAACAGTACAACCAATTAGTAGCATACAGCACGTACCGGAAAACATGTGATGGTAACAACTATCTCGACTCCATACAACATCGAATGGTCTGATGTGGGTCACACATGTCTAAAAGAAAAGGAATGATCGCTTTAAACCATCACATTATTGAATTATGTCATGAGTTTCTAAAGTGTAACTCGAGCTACTATCTCAGATCGAACTATTCGAGCTTCCCCACAAAGGAAGGTTATTCTTTTCAGGCTTGTCACGGTCAATGTTTCGGTGCACGATAATCATAGAAAAACATCATCATACCAACATAGGAGAACGAAACTGTTTTTAGTAAAAGAAAAATCTTAACAAAATCAGGGAAGAACACCAAATACTTAAAGGTGATTACAAAGAGAGTGCCAATTAGACTAAAAAAGATAGACTATAAAGAATGAAAGGGTGTTTTGTTTTGCAAAAAAAAAAAAAAAAAAAAAAAAAAAAAAANTCGGTGCACGATAATCATAGAAAAACATCATCATACCAACATAGGAGAACGAAACTGTTTTTAGTAAAAGAAAAATCTTAACAAAATCAGGGAAGAACACCAAATACTTAAAGGTGATTACAAAGAGAGTGCCAATTAGACTAAAAAAGATAGACTATAAAGAATGAAAGGGTGTTTTGTTTTGCAAAAAAAAAAAAAAAGAAAAAAAAAGAAAAAGCAATAGACAAAACCAACTCCATAAAATTATTGAAGGAGGAAAAAGAGTCACGAAAAAGCCTCTACTTCTTTCACCCCACAAGCTCCAAAAGAAAGCATGCAACATATCCAACCAAAACGTCTTCTTAATACCACCAAAAAGACGACCCACCCATAAGGAAGCCAAAGTATCAAAAATGGTATTATGACAAGTAAAAAACCATCCAAAAGCCCGCAAAACAATATCCCAAAAGAAGAGAATGAAATAGTTTAAAACCAGATATATAACGCAGTCCGCAAAATTCTGGGAGATTTCTCCTCATAAAACAGATGAAAGGACACTTGACAAAACATGAAGCAAACAATTCTAGAACAAGTGATGCTTTTATTCAATATGCTTGACAATCATTAAAAAATAATAATAATAATAATAATAGTTAGCATCTAGTTAAGCACATAAACAGAATATTACCTTAAGATGATACTTCTTCTGCAAAGATTGGCGGACGAGTCCAGTGTATATGCCGCACATCCACCATGTAAACAATAATCCCTCACAAATGAGAAATGTCGTGTTTGGATCAATGCAATGGAGCGCTGCAGTTGCTGTTGCCAAGGCAATGCCACCTTCAACAAATATAGCATGACAAACACATGGCCTCGTCCAATCCATATCATCGTCTCTCAAGCTTTCAACATTGCGCCCAAACAAAACGCATGGACAAAACAATCCAGTCCAGCCTGCATGCACGAAATTGGCATATCAAACGAGCAACGTCAAGTGTACAATTGCAGAAGTATCAATTTTTTACATTTATAAGGTTTTCCAAACGTTCAATGTATGCTAGACGTGGAAAGAGAGCAAGGAATCTAAGGGAACTTGGAAGAGTTCAAAGTTTAGGTAAGGATAGGAAGGGAGGTAATGGTAAATAACACATCTCAAAGTTTTCATAACGTTTAAAAATTGAAAGCAATGTTGAAACTTCTAAAATCAAAGTGTTCTGAAGAAAAACTTGCTTAAAAGTCAATGCAAACATAGTGCTCCTAAAAAAAGTGCTAAGGAAGTATTTTTACTTGAAAACCAGTACTTTCAAAAGTCATCCAAAATTCGTAAACACAAACATCCTTTCTCACTCTTTCATAATTACTCCACATATAATATCAGGTTATTTCTACAGTTCACTTAACAAGGTTTAATGTTCAGAAACACGGGCATAACTCAAAAGAAAGTGTGTCGCGGACAAGCTTTAATCTTAGAAATAATTTGGAGAAATTTTATCATAATCATAATGCAAAGCTGTTTACCAAGATCCCATCTGAGAACCATAGATTAAGAAGAATACTATATATATGGAAACTTACAACTTTGCGGATCTTCAGCACAGCCAAAAATCCCAGTTGTCCAAGGTTCATCCGCTGGAGGCTCAAAGCTTTCAGGTAGCGGCTGTCCACACTCGTTACATTTTCTTACATTTAACTGAAATTCAGCCAGAGGATTGCAATTGAAAATGGTATGTTTTTTAGTTTTCCCAAGGATATTCTTAAAAAGTTCCTATCAAAATTATATAAATGGCCATACACATAATATAAAAAGCACAACCCAGAAAACCATAGAATAGTATCTGCAAAAGAATTATAGTATGCATATAAAGAAGTCAAACAGATGAAAATCAAGAAATCTGAAATCCAAAACTGCTCCAGTGTAATGGAAGACTTTACTACAGAAGAAAAGATGGTTGATATCAGATAAAAATTTCAGAATACGTGGCTTGAAGTTTCTATTGATTATATATCCCTAGAGACACCACTTAAACAACTTGACTAATAGCATGTTTGGGAGTGATTCTGAAATGGTTGAAATCATTTTTGTCATTTTTAAAATCACTCATAAAATGCCTTTAATCATTCAAAATCAAGAATCATTTTTCATAATATGAAAGGTGCATTTAGAAGTGTAAAATTAAACATTAAATTGATTTTGAGTAATTAAAGGTGTGTTTTAGAGTGGTTTTAAACATGAAAAAAGTGATTTTATACATTTCAAAGTGATTTCCAAACTTGCCTTAACAATGCCATCATTATCAGCATCTAACAAATGAACAATGCCATCAACAGCTAACAAACGAACAGTGCCATCAACATCAAACAAACGAACAGTGCCATCAACATCAAACAAAGCGTGTTGTTAGGACATTATTGACACACAATAAACAGGAACAGGGAAACATCATCGAAGTTTAGCATTCCTCCATTGTTTAACATTCATCAATCTTAATAAACAGCAAACCCTACGACTTTTAATGTTAAAAAAAGGCCACCACAAGTTGAACCTATCACCTCATAAACAAATGTATACCTTGCTCCTTTGAGGATTGCCTCATTGGACTCATTGCATATGTGATATACTCTTCACTAATTCTACATTTTCTATGACATTTATTTAGGGAACTTTTACATCGAAGTACACAACTTCTAGAAAAATTCATTCACTACTAGTGAATTGTCTCACAATTGGATCTACAAACAAAACTACAAAATCATTAAGTGATACGCAAATTTGCTTTGCAAATTCTACCCCCATATACATATAAAACCCCAAGGATATCAACAGAAAAGCTTGAATCTTCAGAGAGAAATGTGAGTAAGAAACAACAGCAAAAATAATTCCAAGTAATGTATGCTTTTTCCCCCTCAATTAACCTGAGGAACTTCAATGGGCTGGTTAAGCTCCCCTGGCTTGATATCTTCCAAAGGCGCTTGATCTTTCTTCAATTTCACATACCGAGAAGGCGCAGCCCCATCCCCCATCTGAGATCATTCACCGACAAAATAGAATCAATAAATCAAGAACCCCACAAATTATGTTTCTGGGAAACTGAAAATTGTAAGAAATTTGTAACCAATCCAACAATCTTCCATCATTTCAAAAGCATTGCATCGACAGAACGGTGAAGAAACGATTTATATTCAAACTTATAAGAATCAAACCTTGGGGGCAAAAAAAGAAATCGACCCTTCTACTAATTTTTCTCCGGGACTATGAAAAATGCAAAGATCAAAGTGAAGAACAACAAAAGAGAAAGATGCAAACGATTCTTACTAACCCCAGCAAGAAAATCAAGCTGCCCGACAAAGATTCAGCTGAAATGCTTCGCTTAGTTGTGGAAGATCTGATTTCCCCCCAAGATTAGTGACGTTGAAGAAGAGTCAACCGATCCAAAAAAATTCCCCCGACTCGAAGAGAAAACGGAGATACAATAGTAATATAAATCACCACAGTAGTCAAATTGGAAGCGTTTGTTTTGTACTGTAAAATGAGTGGGTACTTGGTAGATAAGACTTCCCGAACCGCCCGGATTATGTTTCGGGGAGATGATTTTGGTAAAAGATACCACTTTTTTTAATCTTCATGGAAAAGATTTGATTTTTTTAATGGAATCAAATGTAATTTGGTTTTCGGTTCAATTTTAAATTTTTATACTTTGTTTTGTTTTATAATTAGGTTACCCCTTGGAAATTCCGTAGAAACGGTGTTTGAGACTTTTGGGGGTTAATTAGAAAAAAAAAAAAGGAGTAATTTTAGAAAAAATAAGGTAAAAGGGGTAATTTGGAAAAAAATTGGGTAAAAAGGAGTTTTTTTTTTTTTTTTCGTTTATCTTAATGTCACATTTTCTGTCACAGTCAATCGGTCAAACTGAACTGAAATGGTAAGAGACGACGATATTTTACCATTTTTCTAAAAAAATAATTTATGTAATGTAAGTTTAAATTATTAATTATTTTTTTATACCATTTTCTTAATATCATTTTTATTAAAGTTCTTATTGGAATCAATGACACTTTACTTTTTCATTCAATTCGATCATTTAAATGTCGACCATTCATATAAAGATAAAAAAAAAA
>QLSR01000187.1:84623-150530 GCA_031780015.1 Citrullus colocynthis
TTTTTTTTTTTTTTTTTTTTTTTTTTTTTTTTTTTTTTTTTTGGGAAAGAATGTATTTCGCTGTTTGGCATTAAAGAAATTGTACAAAACAATTCGTGGAATTCAAGGTAGCATTTTTCAAGATGACTAATAATTATTATTATTATTTTACTTTTGCGGTCATTTTTCTTTTTTTAATTTATTGAATAATAGTTTACTACAATTATACATTAAATTTTATGATATTTAAGACAAATATCAATTTATATTCTAAATTTTGAAGGTTGTATCAACTGCGGTACACCCTTCTCTAGATTTCATCCAAATATTCGAATTTTAAGTTTTCAAAAGTCAATCAATTTAAACCATTCAATTTCTCAAATGTGTAGACTTTCCTTAAATGTTAATTTTTCCTAATGGACAACTAGGATAAATGCAAAACCAAACAAGTATTAATTAATAATTCATACAATTATTAGTTCACAATTTAATTGATACAATCCGTCCCTAAAATTAAATTTATGTCAGGCAAACATGAGTTTTAGCCCGAGGCTAAAAGGTTTGGCTTGAATTTGGTAAGTGATTTGTTAAGGGGGCCGACTTCCTCACCCTCGTCAAGAACCAAGCAAGTATTAATTGTGTCTTCCTCGACAAAGAAGAACAAAGGGGCGGGAAATTTAGAAGGCTTCATACTCTTTTACCTAATTTTCTAACTCATTTGGATTAGAAAGCTTCAAGTTACTTCCTTCGCCTTGGATTCCAAGTTTTAACATTTATACTCTTAAATTTTTGTACTAATTAAACTTCTAAATTTTTACGAACCGATCAATTTGAGACTATTCATTATGATTATTTTTTAAGATCATTCATGTATTAATTTTTAAATGTGGATAGTTTTATAGAATTGACGATTTTAGTAAATGATTTTCATAGAGAATTATGATCAAAAGGCTAAATAGATTCATTTATAAAAGTTTAGGTAATTAATTGATACAATTATAAGTTTTCTCATAGTGTAAATTGATACGATTATTAAAGTTAGAGTTTAAATTAATACAACCCCTAAAATTTAGGAGTATGAATTGATATTGTCCTAAAGTTTTATTAGTTGGGAGAAACAACAATCTAATGCACCAACTTATCCATATCTTGAACAAAAATCAATCCTGCTATGTCTCTTTTTCCTTTTCAACAAAAACAATGTATTGAAATCTAATATAAGTTCATATCTTTCGATTAGTGTGACTTGTCAAATCCTCAAATGATTAAAACAAGAATCTTGACCTAAAAACTTAGGCCGATGGGTGAAGGTAAATCTAAAGTTATAACCTCTTGGACCATCTTCTCTGATACTATATTAAATCACTGATTGACCAAAAAATTTAAACTGACAGATAAAGATAAATTTAATATTATATTATCTAACACTATTTGCAAAGTTGGATTGCTGAATTTCTATACCCTTCTCAACAACACCATAGACATAACTTATGAGGCAAAGATAAAAGGATTATAATAAAACCTTTGAAGTATACATAGATGAAATGGCCATAATGGTTTGATGAAACATAGGAAACTGAAAAATGTAACTTCAACATTTTGATCCTAAGAGGGCCAATTTCTATACCAACCAGCCCAAGCAGAGACCAACCCACTAATCCCAAGAGTGATTGTATGGTTGCAAAATGGATTAGGCTCAATCTCAGCCAATCCAATAATCAAATCTGCAACATTAGCTGCCACTGCCATCACCCTCATAATTCTATCACCCCTGATTTTGTTCAAACTCTCTTTTTTTGAATCCTCTTCAGAACTTCTCAGCTTTCTCTCTGCCTCAATCCCTTGTTTAAGCATAATAAGATCAGCAACTATGAAGAATATGTAGCCAAAAGACTCACCAAAGGCTGATATAAAGCTCATCTTTTTGGCCAACTTTGCATCAAGGGTCCCAATTCTTGACAGCCAAAGCAAGTGGTCAAAGAAGAAGTAAACCATTTCACCTGCATTAGCAAGAACAGCAAGGAACTGAAATGCTGGGGTCGAGCCAGGGGAGCGTCGGAGGGCGTTGAAGCCGGTCAGGAAGCGGCCGGTTCGGAAGGCTTTTCGGCTGATCCCCGAAGCAACTTCCCAGTTCTTGGCTCTGGTTGCCTTGTCTGGATGAGAGGTTTCAAGGTGCCAGTGAACCAACTTGGAAACGTATTGGAAGGTCTTTACGAGCTTGTCTATGCCATCTCTTTTGGCTAAGAAGATGACCAGTTTATCCACTGTGTCAGTCATGGTGGATGGCTGTTATTAGAAACCAAGAAGATGGGTTGTAGCAGAGTTTTTGGCTGAGAAGTTTTGATGGTTTTTTTTTGTTCATAGAGTTTTCTAAAGACTAGGAGTTTAAAAGAATATATATATATATATATATATGGGAAATTAAATGAGAGCCACAAAATATAGGCTTGTTGATAATTTTGTGTGCCATGGCATATTAGTTGTGGTTGGACAATATTTTTTTTTCTCCTCTCTGTTGAAATATTTTTCTCATTTTGTTTTGTTTTGCATTTTGTCTCTTTGCATTATTCTTTTCCCTTCTTCTTGTTTCATTGTTAAGTTGGATGGATTTAAGATGGATTTCAACTCCGGTTAGATTCCTCATTTTGTTAATTATATGATTAAGAGAACTTAAAAATGGTAATTTCATTTAGTTTTATTAAAGCTTTTGGATTAGGTCTCGTTCAATAATCATTTGGTTTTGAAAAATTAAGCTTACTCCACTTATAAGTTTCCTTGTTTTGTTAACTACTTTCCACTAGTGTTTTAAAAAACTAAGTCAATTTTTGTTTTTAGAATTTAATTAAGAAAGCTAGTATTTCTTTAAGGAACGTGAAAACTATATTACGAAACTTGGGAGGAAATAAACATAAATTTCAACCACTTAAAAAAAAAAAAAATGTATGAAGAAGTGTCATGAAGGTATAGGTATGGTTAATTTGAGAACTTCTCAAAGCGGGTTCTTGGCTATGTAAATTATATAGAGACCAAGCAGTAGTGAAAATATTGACAAGATGAAATGAAGATATCAACTTGTTGGGAAGCACCCCAACAAATTACCTAATTTAAACAAAAACTAATGAAGTGTCCAACGAGAGCTAATCATATTACCTAATAATGATTATAAAATGGTAATGATGGTAAGGCCAAAGATGTTTGGGTGAAAAAAATTACTAATCTAAGTTGACACGCCGCATCTTACATACAAGGTTTGCTGTTGGAAGATCAAGCTCCTTTCCAGAATCAGATTTGAGAAGATCTTTAAGTTGGTCTCTTGGAGTTGAAAAGCAAGTAAGGAATGTGGCGAGAGCTGGAGGAGTTTGCATTGATAGGGCAGAGAGCACATTTGTCAGATACTCAATGTCGACAGACAACTGTTGCGCCCCGCGATCGGTTACATGTTGTATACCGCGCAGTTGCTCCGTGTATAGTGCAGCAGTGCCCTCAGCAACCTTCACAAAACAGAACAAAGATCCACTTAATTGGTTCATTACAAACGTAGATGGTCATGATACATTGATACTCATAGCTCTATGTTTTGGTAACTAACACCGAAATTCTGGATAAAATCATCGGGTGTCCATAATGAGGACACCTGAATTTCAATTGTGGATAATTGGGTTTTTTTTCTTCAACTTTTTTAGGGAGTGTTTAGCCCACTGACTTCATAAGTCAATGTGAAATAACTCAACTTTGCCAACTTTAATAGTGCGTACATATATCAAGAAACTTCATCTTTCCCTCTCTCTCTTGCATATTTATCGAGGAACCCCATCATCACAACTATGGACCCCAAGCAAAGACTTACTAATTCGAACATATTAATTCCAAATTTCATAACTCAACTCAATGCCCCAAACACTCTCTTAATGTATATATGCCATTTCCCTCTTTCACCGTTAGGCTTCTTTTCTACTCACTTGGTTTCATGCGCCCTACTGTATGCTTTCATTTTCCCCTTTCTTCGGTGGACTCCGGTTTCTTTGAATAATATATGAAGCGAACTATGTATATGACATATGAGGAAGTAGTTCTTTTAGAATTTGAGAACGAAATTTAAAAAATCGCAATATTTGGTAAAACCGTTGAAATTTTACTAAATGTAGCTATGGTACCTTGCACATCCATTCTGCAGCAAAAAACTGAGCCTCGTCATTGTTGGCATTGCTGTTAGAGATACCCTCGGCAAGTGGCTCCAGCTGTTGGGGTAAAGTGAGAAGATATTCACCAACACTGGTAACGTAAGACTGGGGGTAAGAACTGAAAGTTGGAAGAGGTAAGGCACTGTGTTCCTCAACCGAAGACCATATTGGCAAACGAGATACATCGCTTAGGCGTTGTCGTACTTTGGATATGAGAACATCATAAACGAGTTCATTAACCTTGTCTGCAAATGCTGCAACTCTCTGAGATGCGAGTGGAAGAGCATGGAAACGTGGATCTTTTGACTGCATGACATTAAAGAAACTACTCAGATGCTAAAACAGAAAGAGAAAGATCAATTCAGCCCAAAAAGTGGCGATTGACAAGAGAAAAACAACAGAATACATTTAAGTAGCCATTAAACTTCTCCCTCTCTATCCAACTTCTTAAAAAGGAAGTTGATCCAACTACTTCGCTTGAATGGAATAAGTTGAAAACAAAATCTAAGTGCATAGTCAGCATACAATATACCTTCATCTACAAACATAGAGTTTTAGCTCTATTTAGTTTTGAAGTATCAATTTCGGAGGTTTTTTTACCAGTAAAATTTACAAATGAAAACACTATGAATCTACCTGGAAAGCAGGGAAACAGGCATCTCACAGAGAAAAAAGGGGAAAAGAAGAAGTAAAAGGGTAACAAGAGTGGTACAAAATCTAATTAACCTGATCTAAGAGGTTGAAAAGCTTTTTTGCCTTCTCAGGAACATCGACAAGCCGAATAGCTGCCATATCCAAGGCAGCCCTGCCACCCATAGTCACTTCCCTATTACTGTAATCACTGACTATGTGAGACTGATTTTGGTCCAAACTCGAACCAAAGACTGAAACAGATAAGGTTGTGCTCAGTCTTGCAAGAGTAGCCCTCAAAGAAGCTTCAAATACAGAAGACCTGCTAGTCAAACAATCAGCCACAGTTAGTATCTGTAGAGTCCCCTGGACGATGGACCACTCTTCCTCATTTGAAATCAAGTCAACTTTGCGTGTTCCATCTTTCTTGTCCAGGCCGGTTTCCTTCTTTAACCCAACACCATCACTACTCTGATCTATTCCACAGACAACTCTCAAGGATTTTAGAGCTTCCTGGAGTGAAGAAATATACTGTAACATCACATCATCAAGAGCTAGAAGTATTTCATCAGCCTCAGAACCACCGGTAAAGCTAATGCACCTCTCAACAGCTGCTTCAAGAAATAAAATAACTTGTGGGATAGACTCCTCCATTCTGCGTACTGTTTCACTAAGTTCAATCCCTTGGGCCCCCACACCTCGAGTGACAGCTCCTCTAAGATCTACCTCTGCAATTTCAGCTGAAAGGATAGCACGCTCCATTTGTCCGTATCTAGGAAAAGGAGAATAAATAATTGTTGGATGTATTGCAAGAACATAACAATCTCATTGGATACAGGAAAAAAAAAGGTGCATAAATTTCTAGAAACAACAAGATTATCACCATCTATGATGTATTACCTTTGTTTAAAGGCTTCAAAAGGAAAATATACCGCCTTCAGCGTGTTGGTTAAAATGTTCAGATCTGATTCTGAGAACAGATGTTGAATATTCCTAGCAAAGCTCCCCGTCATATTATGTAAATCAATAAGTGCTTCTAAATGCTTTGTTTGAATCTTGACACCCTTTGGCATATCTCCAGATAAAACATCTAATATTCCTGAAACAACGAAATGATCTGCTTAGGGGAAAAAATATACGGTGCATAGATTACCTCCTGGCACCCCTATACACCTCAAGACATCATAAACAATATGATGAAGTACTTAAAAGTTGGAAGTATAAAATTGATTTGAAATGTTCACTTCAACCTTTCCCCAGTGTTCCAGGAACAACATCTGCAGTTGCATGGTTGATACGGGAAATAAAACTTGATCCCACAACTGCCATTATCTCAATTAAAAGCTTTGGGACAAGAACTTTGTAATCGTCAGGAAATGCAATCATACACCTGCAGATGACGAGTTCCCGTTTTAACTAACAACAAAAGAAGGAAGCCTCACCCCAAGAATGCAGAAAATTTAGCTGCAAATCTCAAAAAAGAAAAAGAAAAAGAAAGACTAAATAAAGGTATTAATTTCATCACTTATTCAAATTTGATGTCCAATGTGATGCAGTTAAAAACTTAAAATTTAGGGTTAAATTTGACCCAATGAGCTAAGAATATAAGTAAGAAAAAAAAATCTCAAACGTAATAGAAAGAGATCTAATACTTCAAAAAAAGGGGGCAATGTTTCCCTATATTGATGAGGGGAATTTGCAACGAATACCACTATTTATTCCCTGTTGTTCAACTCTTACCTTTAAGATACTCACCGAAGTCAACATCCAAAACTACTAACATAATAAAACACATCAGGTTATCTACCATGCATTCTTTACAGCACATAAAAGGATCAGAATATAAACATTACCACTTCCATTCTTGTTCAAGGTAAAGTAGCAATTCATCATAGAAACTTGGCAACCAACTGGTGAATAAAACTGATGGAAAACTTGATTGAAAATCATTATTAGTTGTTGGTCTTTCAAATTCACTCTTCTCATTAGCAGCTTTTTGTGCTCGTTGCTTTGAGTCAAAATCTTCCCAAAGTTGCTTTATAGGCTTCAAGTGGACTTTTGTATAGTTCTGCTCTAGAGATTTAAATCTTCCAATTCGAAGGAGAATTTCCCTCAAATCTTGAGCAACATCAACCTATACCATATATGGAGTTCTTGTAAATCATGAAAAAGCATGCATTCAAGTACAAGCCTTTGCAAAAGAAACATACCTTTCTATTTGTTAGTGCATCTGTTAAACGAGGTTGAACCATAGCATCAAGCCTGTCCTCTAAGACCTCAAGTTGCTTTCTCACATTAGCAAACTCAGCAACCTACTAGAACCATCAAATAAATTAACCTTGCACTTAGCAAACACGTAAGCAAGGAAAGGTCTCCAATAAAGAATTTTACCTCCCCAACAGCAGACAAGCAATGTCTCATGTTGGCCAAGGTTTCAGCAGCCCGAGGAAGATCACCACTGGCAAAGACATCTTCTACCGTTGAACTTAATTGAGCCAGCCCAGCAGCATCCTATTGAATACCATTAGAAAAGATACAATTACATGCATATGTTATCTAAACATTGGTTTATGTAAGCACTTGCATGAGAACTTGCATACTTCATCTAACAGTCTCTACCTGTAATGTCTCATAAGCAGCTTCCATCCTCTGCTTAACAGTATCAACTCTAGCAAGGGCAGCTATAGATTCTGCGGAGGATCCCTCTGCCTGCAAAAGATATATTATTTGAAACACTGCAAGTTTTGTAATAACAGCAACCACCCGTAGATACGTAAAAAGAAATAGAGAAATAAAAAGGTAGGGGGAAATTCCTCCTCCAAGTTTCCTCACAAAAACGAAAACACTATCATGAACATCCTTTTACCAGTGGACGAAAACAATAACATGGCATCAAACACTTGTATCTAAATAAACACCACTTCAACTTTCAAAAAACATTACATGTATGGCATCCTCTTCGTATTATCATTCTCTGAACAACAAAATGGTGATACTACAATTATTTGAGCATTATATTCATGTTTATCAAAATGATGTAGAACTCAAATTCACAGATTAGCAGACAACAATTTAAGTAACAAGAAAATCAAGTCCCAACACTATGAGCACGAGATTGCCACTAATACAAATTAACAAGAGTTGAAACTTTCCATAACCTCCCTAGTGCATTCAGTTTCTACCTCCAGACCTTTCCTCCTTTAATTTTTCTCTTCATAATTTTGGGGCAACATAGTGAATATATATACTATAAAAAGCGCAAACTCATAAAATGCTAAAGAAACTACGGAACAGAGTAGCCCCAAATGTAGCATTAAATAACCGAGCCAAAAAAAAAAAAAACATCCTCGAAAATGCATAAAAGAAACCAGAGATCACCGGAAAAGAGAGAACCAACTGAATTGGATGGGATAAGAAGCGGTGTCACCTTCTTAAGCTTCTGGAGGATCCCACAAACGGCAGATCGGAGAGAAACAGCGTCGTCGCGTAAGCGAATAACGTCGCGAGTAGCGCGGGGAACGCGAAGAAGAGCATTGGCACTGAGCTCCTCGAGTGAGGCAGCGATCTCCTCGGACACCATTTGAAGCTTCATCTCCAAATCGACAAGGTGCTTGTCCAAAGACTCCTGTGGATGGCGAGACTGGCAAGCGGAGTTGATCCATTTCTTCGGGTCGAAATTCTCACCGGAAAAGGGACCTAAATCCAGATTCATGGCTGCTCCGACGTTCTTCCGATTCAGAGATTCATGAAAATTGAAAGCTGATTTGAGATCGGGAGAAGGAGCCCAAGTCAGATACACATCTTCAACCTTCAAATTGAACTGACGCTTCTTCTCTTACACAGCAATGGTAATAGTAATAATTTGGATGGAAATTTCTACTTGGAACAATTACTTTCTTTTTCTAATTTATGGATTACTTAAATTTTAGAGTTTTATTTTATTTTTGGACAATATAGGTATGGTGGAGATATTAAGTCTCTAACTTCCAAATTGATAGTATAAACACTATCTAAAATATGCTCATTCTAGTTTAAATTTTAGACTTTTTTAAATTATATATTTGTTAATAATATTTTTTTTAATGAGCACCAATAATGTAAGAGCGTTTAACTTGAGGCACATCACGGTTGAATCGTATTAGTGACCTCTCACAACTCACATGTATCTTCATTCATTGATAAGGCTAATATTACTAGAGAGAGTAAGCATAAATTGCCTACTTCATTAAATAATAGTTGATGTGAGAAGAAGTAGAGGGTTGATCAATTGAGAAAAAACTATTTACAACAAAATTATAACTAACCCAACTAGCGAAAGAATTATAAAATAAATACAGTAAGTATACTCTAACACTAAGCTTTGGGTGCAAGATGTGGAGGTTATTTGCTTTTCTCATGTTCATCGTTGTCACAATGTTTTGGCGTGCATTTTATTACAAACAAGGCGTTGGAAGAATAAATGTATTATTTTCTTTTTTCATACCCCGAGTAGTTTTGATTACTTGTAACTTCTAATGTAATCCCCTAGTTTGATTTCTTTTTTGCATCTTGCTTTTTCAATTAAAATAATAACAAATAAAATATAATATGAGCACAATAGTAGTAGTTCTTTATAAGCCATCCATAGAGGTGATCAAAACGATGTGACAAGCCAAGCCAATTAATCAAAATTGGACCGCAGCCTATGTTTGGTTGGGATTAATTGGCCAATGATTCCTAGAAAACCTCAAACTCACTGAATATGGCTCAAGGTTTAGAAAACCTCCATTACCTCCCACAGTTACAAAATTATATCTTTTAGAATTTACTCATTGTCAAAATTGGAACTTGAACGTCCAATTTGAGAGATATACATATCAATTACCATTAAATTATGTTCAATTTAACATTTTTAAGTTAGTTCTTAGACCTTTTTATTTAGAAAAATTTTGGAATTATCCTAAATATAAAAAAAAAAACTTATAAAAAGTAAATGGGCCTAAAATTCCGGTCACATGTACCATATAAGGGGGCTGGGCCCGTTTTCTTGGGTAAAATCCACAATTGGGCCTTCGAATTACACATATGTGGCCCAGCTCAAACACTTGTTTCGGACTTCCTCCAACAAATACCTTCAAGTTACAAATACAAACGATTTGGTCAAAGTTAGTTGTAGAAATAATAATAATTTAAATCTTTTGTCAAAAAATAAAATTGTTATTATTTTATTACTTATTTCAAAAGTGATTGTTTTGTTTCGTTCCTTTCTTTTCTTTTCTGTCAAACTCTCTATTTTTTTTATTTAGAGAACATTTTGTACCCTTCATAATTTCGCTAACAAAGTTAATCAAAACATAACTTAAATACCAACAACGAACATCAAAATTTGTATACACCAAAGAACATCAAAACAGGCATTCAATGTTTAAGTTAAACAACAAAGTTTCAAAATAAATCATAAACAAATAGTTTTAAATTGTGAAAACAAAAACGAACAAAAAAAAGGTGGAAAGTTTTAAGCGCACAAAAAGGAGAAAGTAAAACCGCTATTTCCAACCAACCAAACTCTTTTGACTTTTTTTTTTAATAATTATTATTATATTAGTTTTTACAATATACGGGGTGGGAAGCTTGAACCTCATATCTTGAGGTTGTTAGTTGTCGTAAGTAAAAAATATGGTTAAGTATTTACTATAAGAATGACCCAATAGATCATTTCAAGAGAAGTGTTTTATTTGGCTAAGTATGGTGACCGTCCATAGACTCAACCATCATAGCTAAAGAAATCAAATTACCTCATAAGATCATAGAAAATTATGAAGGTTGATTCTTATGGTTGGTCATAGAAGTTAAGAAGACTACAAAGGCCGACTTTGTAGACTTCTCACGAAGGATGATTCATAAGGTTGGTCATGAGAGAAAAACAATGCTTAAGTATGGAGGTCAACTCTATGGGTCGGCCATTGAGTTTAACGCGACCAACTTCATAGGGTCAACCATGATGGACAAGTTATAGACTAGGGTTTCTCTATTAAGACAATTACATATGCTTTGATCCATTGATAATGACTAGATTAAGTCAATAACGGTCAAATTAATTATCCGAAAGACTAATTAGGTAAGTGACTGTTACAAAATCATTTTTCTATATAATCAAAAGGTTTTAAGAGATATTATTGGAAGTACGCTAAAAGAGACTCTAAATTCTCTATTCTCTAGCTTTCTCTAAATTGTTATCGACTTGATCGTAGGAGTATTGGTGGTGAAACAGCACACCGATACAAGATTTTTTCTATTTTGATATCTATAATAGTACAAGTTCATTTCAATTTGTGCTATACTCGGATTGTCTAGAACTCTTTTTTACTTCAAATCAATCTTCAGACTCCTTTTTCTTCCACATATACTATTTAAATTTTCAATTATAAAGCTATACGTCAAACCAGATGCACTAATTCACGTGCACTCATCAAATTCTATTATTGTACACAAACCCTCCTTAAATTTATTTTTTAATTGAAAAAGAAGGCTAAATTATATATAGAATTCTTTAATTTAATGAATTGGAAAGTTAGGCTACTTTCAATTATGGGGCATAGAGAGAACATGCCTAACTCCCCTTCTTTATATAATAATTAAAATATATAGAACTGGAGTTCTCCCACATGTGTCACTATAATTTTCTACCTAATTTTTAAAACCATACATTCTCATATTATAAAAGAAATAAACCAAACATTCAATATCGACTTAATCCACTGCTGACTTTCATGCAATAACAAGTTTGATCCTCTTTTTTCTTTTAATTCTTGTACGATTCTTATATTAGAAAAATCATCGATATATTTTTAGGTTTAAATGAGTTGAATATTGTTATTAAACTTTATTTTTAACCTTAATTAGTCAAATAAAAGAAAACATTAACTTAGTTTATATGATAAAATCTGGATGTCTGCATTTCACGTGGCCTAGCCCTAAACCATAAATCGGTACAAAATATGAGAATATAAATATATAAAAATAATCTTTATTATATATATACTTGTTTGTTTTGAACTTTGTAGCTCAGCGGCTGTATCAATGTTTGTCCACCACAAAGAGCCTAGTTGCTTATATTAGAAGGTTTTAGTATTCTATGTTTTAATTAGTTGGCTGATTTTTTCTTTTTTCTTTTTTTCCTCAACCTGACAAACGATAAAATAATATCAAAATTAGTATATAAAAGTCAAATATTCCTTTTGAGATTTTAATGTTACTTTCCAATCAAGTATGTATTTCCAATTAAATTTAAAGTTTAAATATACTTTTGGTTCTCGAAAAACTAAAATAAATAACATCCCTCATTTTCTTCTTGTTTAACCTTTCCCATTCTATTACCGCAATATTTTAATCTTGACTTCTTACACTCCCTCTTATAATATTCAGCATGTTTTAAGAAAATAGTCTATATAACTCTACACATGTATTTTTAATTAGTATTAAAATAAACCATGTGTGTTATTTTAACAAAATGGGATTGTTATAGGTAGAGTTATTGAGATGGGTCAAGATTGATAGTTTAGAAAGATAGGAGGTTCAAGGATATAGATAGAGGTTTGTGATGATAAACTAGGTTCAATGGGACCCACGTCCGACCAATAGCAATATGTGGTCTTCGAAGGCCTATCCGAGTGGATTGGCCAGGACTCATGAAGGAGTTCAAAGGACCGATAGAGAACTTTAGTAGGACCAATGGGAACCTTAAAAGTCACCTAGATCGACCCATGGAGAAGCATAGAAGTAGCTCCTAAGGCCCATGGGGGAGCTCAAAAGCAGTTTAGAGGACTCGTGAAGAAGCTAAGTAGCTTAGAAAACTCATGAGAGAGGTTAAGGTATAATGAAGGACTCATGTAGTAGTACCATGAAGGTTGTTCTAGTAGTGCTTAGTGATACCATGAATGTCCTAGCAGTGTTTAGTAGTACTATCGGGGTCCTACCTTTAGTACTAAGTGATATCATGGAGGACTCATGTATTACTACCATCGTGGGATCATTGAGGTCAATACCTAATGGTACTATTAATAACCCATATATATGGTAGTACCATGAAGGTCCTAATACTGCCTAATGGTATTATGGAGATCCTAATAGTGCAAAGTGGTGCCATGGATGACCGGTATAGTAGTACCATGGAGGTTCTGGTAGAGCCTAGTGGTACGATGGAGAGGTTCTAATAATACCTAATTGTACCATGGAGATCCTAGCAATGCCTAGTACGTAATGATACTATGGAGGTATTAATAGTACCACGGAGGACCTATATAGTATTATCATGAAGAATCTAATAATGCATGATAGTACCACAAAAGGTCTTGGTAGTAATGTGGAACACCCATGTGGTACCACGTAGCTATACCAATGGACCTCCATAGTAGGCCGAGTGGTAGGGTAGCGATTTAAGCTCATCACAAACGGTTCATGAAGGACTTAATGGAAAGCCAAGCAGATGAAGCATTGGTTGCTGCTTCGGGTAGTGGTATTATTATCACCTAAAGAGTAACGATTTAGTGGTTTCATGAATTAAAAAAAGCAATTATGAGTCAGATGTTTGTTACATAAAACTAAGCCTACACATGGGATATGATTCATTCGTCAAAACTAAACTGAAACACTCGACACTACTATTTACTACTAGTACTCATCTCGACCCCTTACTGACTTAAACATTAAAGTGTGGCTTAACACTACACCGGTGCTCAATTTTCTTTATTTTGCAAGGCGACACTTCATGTGATTTTTCTCTAAAATACAAATTTACGATTGATCCATTTTTCGACATCAACAGTATTAATTGAATCTTAGTAAAATAAAAAATCTTTTGACAATATGTGAGGTGGGGGATTAAACTCATACCGCGAAATTAACAATACAAATTCATGCCAATTAAGTTATACTTTGGCGAATCACTAAAAAGGAAACAATTATGAATTCTCACATCCACGAGATTAGATAGAAAAAATGCCCAAATTAAACCGTAAACGTAAGAGAAATTTAAACCTAGCTTTAAAACCGAAAGCCGGTAAAAGTGCCCAAATCTAACTAAATAATACATAGCACAACAATATAATAATATATATATGTGTGTGTATATATATAGTTTTTAACATTAACATTCTGCCAACCATCATCATCATAATAATAATGTCCACCATTATTTGAAAATACCTAAAATGAATAAATAAATAACGCTATTTTTTCTTTTCTTTTTTTTTTCTTTTTACATTTTATTTAAGCAAACATATAATTGATCATCTCACCAAAACATAAAATGTAGAGTTAAAATTAACTGGTCAAATTAGGAACATAGGAATGTTTTTCTAATTCTTTCCTTTCAATTGAATATAATATGGTTAAAAACAAATTAGGTGAGTTAGGTGGAACCTGGTTAGGTTGCCCTAATTAGATTTCTTAGAGATTAAGGTTCATAGGCAACGTTTGGGCATTTTTAATTTTAATTTTTGTTACATTCCTCAACTTGTACATCAAATAGTGCCACCCAATCTGGACGACCATTCAATTTGTAGCTTCTAATTTTATAAACAAAAAAAAAAAAAAAAATAATTGCTATAAATAAATATAATTTATTTACTCATATTAATATTATGATGTTCTGAGTTTCCATTTTATTTATCAATCTCTCTCTATCTATGGCTAATGAAAAAATTAAAAGGTCAAAATTGTCCTAAAAAATATGAGAAATTTGCATAAACCATGCCATTAAATTAGGAAGTTTGTTATAATTACACATTTTGTAGTTGTTACTATTATATCCTTTTTTGTAAATGTAGAATATTGATCTTGATATCTAAATGTTTTTAAAATTATTAATAAATTATAAATTTTTAGTTTTATTTTTTACATTCCAGTACAATTCGTTTAGTTAATTTCTTTATAAATTTTGAATGTTATTGGATATTTTACTTCGATAAGAAAAAAATATGTATATAATTTAAGAATAAGGACAAATGTAAAATATTAATCAACGGAAATTGATTGTAATTAATTCATCAAATTAAAAGTTTAAAAGTATAATCGTAACAACTACAAAATTTATAAGTGATTGATCGAATTAGTAGTTCAAAGGTATAATTGTAACAAGCTTCAAAATTTAGGAGTGATTTGTACAATTTTTGCATCTATGTCTCCTTCTTGGTTCAAGTCCTTCTATTTATTATTATTATTATTATTCTTTTAACTTGTCTCATGTCAAAAATTGATCACTGAAATTATTGTACTAAAAAAAAAGTAATTGACCCACTCTAATTTATGTCTGAGTTTCCTTGACATCCAATTATTATAGAGTCAGACGAATTGTCCCGTGAGATTGGTTGAGGTGTGCGTAAGTTGATTCAAACATCACGGATATATAAAAAAAATAATGGGAAATTACAAAAAAAAAAAAAAAGAAAAAATAAGCATATACATATCTATTCTATCACTAAATTTTTGTTTTGTTATCTAATTTTTACTAGTAATTTCAAAAACCAAATCAAGTTCGAAAAATTAAAAAAAATAGTTTTTAAAAAACTTGTTTTTATTTTCAAATATAGAAAACCACCACTATATATCAATGTATGCCCATACATTTTACTATATTTATAAATAAATTTATTCATTTTACTGTATTTAAAAATAATACTGCATACTTTTATATTAATGATATGATATATATTATATGTTTTTTGAATAAAAGAAATTGTGTCTTTGATGTTGACAAACACATCATTATACCGTATGGTAGTAGTGAAATTGCCTTTTTTGATTATTTATTTTTAAAAAAATCTTCAAACTAATAGTGGTGCAATTGCTGATTTGTAGGCTCGTTAATTTATCAATTTCAACAGGTCCTTTTCCATCAAATATTTAATTTTAATATTTTCCTCATGTTTTTTAAAACCAGATCACCAATTCTGTATATACCAATCAACATCCATAGAAAATATCATATTTTTATTTTAATATTATTTCGAAAGATACACTAATCTAATAATTTTAGATTGTGTCTTTCTGTTTTATTTAAAGAAAAAAAAATAGAGAAAGAAAAAATCAACATCAACAGATCACATATATGTATATAAAATTTGATTGCATAATTTTATTTTTCACAAGGGCCGAAGTAAGAGAATATTGGTCCTTTGCTATGATTGGCCTTTTTGTGCCTCCAAAAGCCATTTTTAAGTACTTCCACTTTTTGTTTCCCCCTTACTTTTGCTATCTTACAAAACTGACAAACCATCCATAAAAAAGTATGCTTATTTATTTATTTATTTATTTATTTATTTTTATTACAACGCAAGTTTCAAACATGAATATTGATGTAAATATCGAGTTCTGAATTTTATAAAAATGTCGATATCGATGAAAATTTCGAAAAAATTTGTAAAAGTTGATGAAAATTGTTATAATTAGTTAATAAGACTTTGATTGTGGTTTAATTAAATTGTAACCGACCATTTTGAATCACAATTTTTATAAAATAAGACAATATTTAAATGTTTATTGTAAATGTTTGTGCAAATGTTGATGTGATAGTAGAACTTTTTAAAAAAAATTAAAAACTATAAAATAATGTAAAGTTTAGGAAATTTTGAGGTGTAATAACGTGAAAATTAAGAAAGTTTTGAATGGTAAAGAAAAAAAAAAAAACTCGCATCAATCTAATTTTGAGATGAAATAATGTGAAAATTTAATGAAAACAAATTTGAATGAGGTTAAATATAACCATAGATTATTTATTGTGGGTTTTTCAAATTCAATTTCTTTGAAATAGGCTTAATTCTTTGTCGAAAATGACATTGGTGTGTGAAACTGTAGAATTGTGTGTAATCAAGACCATAATAGAAGAATTAAACTGAGCTAACATAGTTAATTAAAAAATTGAATTTTTCTTGAAATTTTGAAATTCCTCGAAATCTCGAAACTTCATGGAAATAAGGGGAATCAAAATCTTCTCGAAATTTCAAAATGAAATTTCCCCCAATCAAGATTTCGATGGAGATTTTCCACAATGATTAAAAGCATAGTATTAAATTTCCATCGATATTTTCAAGTTTATATGAGTTTGATAATATTTCCTTTATATCATAAAAAACTTCAAAAAACATAAACAATAAGCAACAATATGTCACTAATGTAAATATAATATAAATAATAGACATATTAACTTGTATAAAAAATGAAATTATTTTAATAAATAAAACTATTGAAAATATTTACATATAATAGCAAAATATTACAATCTATTTGCGAAAGACCGCGAATGATAGACATAGATACTAGTTTATCGCAGATAGACTGTGATGTTTTGTTATATTTGTAAATATTTTGGTTCTTTCTTATATTTAAAAACAACTTGTATAAAAATCATAAGAGGTTTATTTGCTAATTTATTTTTATTTATTTTTTGAATTTTTTGTTTTTATAATTTTTCTAGAAATATCCATCGAAATTTCTGTAAAATTAAAACTTCAATATTTCTGTCGACATCGACATTTTAACCTTAATTATAAGAGAATTCAACTTTCAATTTTAGAAAATAGAATCTGCATGTTTATTTATAAAGTTAAAATAATTAATTTATTGATATGACAACGTTACAAATTAAAGGAAAGAGATTTGAACCTCCAACTAACTCATAGAGTGAGCCATACATTGAACAACTAAACTTCTTGAAATGAGACACATTCAAATATTTTCGTTGTTTATATATGCAATTTGTCCTTTCAAACTTATTTGTTAGAGATATTTTGTGTAACTCTAACTCAGGGAATGGTAATTTAACAAAACTCATACATGATCATTGATTATGACTGAATTTAACCAAAATCATAAGTTAGAACATTTACCAACTTTTACTTAATTTTCATGAATTTCAATTTTTTTTTTTTTTTCCTAATGATACTTGCAATATATCTTTTTTTCTTTCTTCACCGATTTGCAAATTTTTATTTACAAACCATATTTCTTTAGTTTTTCTCCCAAATATCCACATTTTTCTTTATTACGTGTTTACTTGGTTATGTTAAGTTAATCAATATTTATTCAATAAATATGTCACATTACTAGATAATTCAAACATATTTAGTAAATAAGACACTAATAACTATCTCAGAGGTCGTTCTATTTCCATCCCACAATTGTTGAACTAAAAAAAATGTTATATTATCATTTAGTGAATAGTGTTAATGAAAATATATATAATCACTATTTAAAATTTAAGGACACATTTGAAATATCTCAAAATTTAGAGACTACAAAACCATCATAAGCTAAAATTTGTGATTTAGGTTACATTTATGCATATCTAATCATAATTGGTCCAATCATAATGGATTTTCATTATTGTGTCAATTGTAATGGACCTCAATCGCATTGCTTTGAGTTTAGTTACATAGACAGTTTGTGATTGTAATTTGATTTCTACTAAAGTCGTTTACCTTGACACTTGTAATATAATGAAACATGTGTGATTAGTAGGATGATCGAAAGATTGTGTTTTAGTATTTACAGTCCCTTGACCATTTGTTTGTACTACTTCACCTTATTCCTTGCTATTCCTGGATCTAACTCCATTTTCTTGCACTATTGCATTGATTGTTTTTACTAATGTTTGTTCAACATACCGATAAAATAAGAATATATTATTGCACTAGAAAGTAAGGGACAAATAAGGGAAAAAAAAAAAGAAAAAACCATAAAGTGTATCTCTATTGCTCGTATATATCAATATCATCATTATCAATTAATATTCAATATCATCTACCAATAACAATAGATGACCATTTATATATGGCTACCAATACCAATTTTGAACGTAACCAAAACTATATAAAGAATAATTAATGACGCCCAAGGGCATAATTTGAAAAATCCTCAAAGATGCATACGAAAGAGTAATGAGTCCATAATTATCGATAGTAATCGAATTGATCACCATCTCCTCCATAATCAAATTGTGAATTGGGATTACGTGTTTCATTGTAAGACCAATCCTCATTATAATTACAAAATATTGGTAAATACCAATAAAGTATAATTAAATGGACTCTACTTTCCATATTATTACTAATTCATTACATTTACAAAGTGATTAAACGTGGCCTTATTTTAGTGCACCATACATAAAAGAGTAGGGGACTTGTTTATTTATTGTATTGTTGAGTTTTAGAAAATTACTGAATGTTGTCATTCTCGGTTGAAAACTAAATATAATAACAATAATTTGAAGTTTTCTTGGTAAGGGTTAACTTTATAAAATCTAAATTAAGTTCGGCCCCCCAGTAGCCAATTGCCATACTTTTCTTTCCAAAAAAAAAAAAAGAAAAAAACTCACTTATTTACTCTGACACGTCAAAAAGAGTATTGAATAAATATCGGCTATGGCATAAATGTAATATATGAATAAAAAGGTTAAATTATCCTTATAGTCCCTGTATTTTTTAGTTTGCTCAATTTTAGTTCTTATACCTGTTTAATTTTAGTCAATAAATTTTAAATTAAGTTCCCACAACTAGTTTGTTGTGGATTTTTTCACTGTATTTTATTTTTTTATTAATATTTTTACTATAAAATTTCACTAAATATTCACGCGTTTTTTTCATGAAAATTATTATGATTATCTAATCAATTTTAATAAAATTTAACTTTGAGGGACTAAATTTAAGACTAAATTTAAGATTTGTTGAAAGTACAAAAATTAAAATTTGACATTTAAAATTATAAAGACGAAAGTTAAACAAATTACAGAGACTAAAATAATATTTTAATCTAAATAAAAATTCATAACTGTAAATTATTGAGGGTCACAACAATGGAAAAGTATCCCCCACCCAAAAAAAAAAAAAAGAAAAAAAAAAGTATGGTACTCAAAATAATAATAATAATAATAATGAGAAAAGTATTTGGTTACGAGTCTTGTGACCATTTACTTCATCAAAGCCACCAATTCCGTTGCATTACACTGCATTTAACATTTCTAGATTTTTGGCATTAAATTTTTTTCTAGATTTTATCTATTTTTTGTTTTAAAAAAACTTTTTATCCTATTTTTGATTTAGTTTCTATTTGGTCTCTAAAATTCAAAATATTACACATTTATTTCTCAAATTTTGAGTTTAGTTTCAATTTAGTTGCTAGGTTTCAATATGCTACAATTTGAGTTTTGCTTTAATTTGGTCCCTAACTTTCAAGATTTATACTTTAACATCGATTTTTTACTAAATATTTTTTTCGTGTTTAGTGTTAGTGTCAATGAACTAATTTAAAAGAATTATAATTTATTAAATATTACTATTTTCATATTATTAAAATTAAATTTAAAAATTTAACTGTATAATTATTTTTAATTAATTAATAGACGTTAACGTCAATCACTAAAAGTGAGTATTTTAATGAAAAATTGAAATTAAAAGTGTAAATCTTAAAACTCCAGGGACCAAATTGAAATGTAACTCAAATCTTAAGGATAAAATTGTAACATTTTGAAATTTAGGGACTAAATTGAAACAAAACTCAAAACTTAAGGACTAAATGTATAACATTTTGAAACTTAGAGAATAAATGGAAACGAGACCCCAAACCTAAAGACCAAAAAGTATTTTTTTTAATAATTCTAACATAATGGAAAACCTGAACTTAAAACCTTTTAGTGGAAGATATATATTTTATATTAGTTGAGCTTTACTCATTCACTTGTTTCTATAAAATTGGTTATAGAATTTTGTGACATTATTCAAATTTCCTTGTAATTTAATGTGTGTTTGATTTTAGTTGTTGTGTGGGAGGAAAAATGCCCTCCTCGAGTTAAAGACGTAGCTTGTGAATCTAAAGCTAATCTAATAAAAGAAAAATATTTGAATTTTGAAGTTTGTGTCTATTGTATCTGTAAAAATATTTTTTTAGAAGATTTATGGACTTTCAATTTTGTTTCCAATCGATCTCCAAGTTTTGAAATGTGTATGATAGGTCAAGAAACTTTCAATTTTGTACTAGCAAGTTTTTTAATATTAAATTTTGCATTTAAAAAATCATTAATCTATTTCACATTTTATTTTTTAAAATTTAGGAGTTTGTTACGACAAAATTGAAAGTTTAATTAAGATTCTGTTGAACATAAAATTCAATTTTATATTCTATAAATCATATTTATTTTTAAAAGATTCGAATATATCTTAAAACTTATCATACGCAAAATTAAAAGTTAAAAATCTTATCAAATATTCTCAAAATTCAAAACTCAAAACATAAAATAAAAAATTTAATAATTATATTAGAAACCTTACGAAGTTTTAAAAACCTTCTACACAAACTTTGGAAGCATATCAACCTAAGCTTCTAATTTAACCTTTTTTTTTTTTTTTTCTTGCTATTGTATTTTGAAAACTTGAAAGAGGGAGCAAATATTACCTGTCCAACCATTTTTTTAATATATGTATATATGGAGAGAGATTTTTATATAGAGTTTATCAGTATACAAAAATGGTTGGAATTCTAACCTTTGACCTCTTGATTAAGTATGCATAATTTTAAGTCTTTTGGACTATGCTCCACTTGACAATAAAATTAGTTTTATGTTTGTTTTTACGACTCATTCATGACATTGCATTCAAAGAATAGTAAAAATATAATGAGGTTTGAATAGAAATAAAGTTATTATTGATTAGTCAATATCTCATTAGTCAAAATTTTTACCTAGTAATAAATAATGTTAAATGTCTTTTTTTATTACAAATGTTAACTATCTTTAAACCATATCAATAATAATCATAAGAAAATTATAACTAATATGAACATAGTTCAACTAGTTAACTCATGTTAAAATATGTATAGTTCAACTTGCATAAAATTTTGTATTATTGAGGTCAAAGATTTAATTTTTCCACCTACGTTTATTTTTTTTAAAAGAAAAAAATTCGTAAATTTCCTTTCAAACAACCTAATAACAGCGTAAATCAGTTAAAATTTCTTGACTTGTAAATGATGTAAGAGTGGTTAAAGTTCCAACTTTTCTCTTGAATAAATACGAATCATTAATGTTGTAAGCAGGAAACCTAAACTTAAAAAAATAGTTGGAATTTTACCAATTTAAAATGCCTTTAACAGAACATTGCTTATTATGTTAAGCCAACCTTTTTGATTCGGTCCATCATGGATTGTTTAGTACACTTTAAAAAAAATTTTAAAAAAAAAAAAATTAAAAAATGACAACAAATGTCTCACCACTCACCACTATACAAAGTAAATTCAAGAAATTTGGTTGTCTGACCTGTCAAAGTGTCAGCCATATACAAAGAAAATGCATTTCTTGTCATTTATGCCTAAGTGGATGAATGTCAATGGGTCAATTTTTGCACATTTTTGTGGCTGTTCTTTAATAGTGATTCAAAATAAACCCTAAATTTAAATTTAAATTTATAATTGGAAATATGTGGAAGACTTTATTAATGATTTGTGATCCCACAAATCAAAGAGAAATTTCTCAATTATTGAATGTGTGATGAGAGGGAAACTCATTAGTCCACTCTTTTAGGTGATTCATAAATCATCAATAAAGTTCCCCAAATCTGTGGGGACTTATAGCTCCCATGGTTTTCAAACCACTATAAGAACTCACATACATTCATTAATATTCAATTTTTTAAAATAAAATATCCACTTTTTTCTCGAACATTTACCTCGATTATCATATTTGACAATTCAAGTGCTAAGATCGAGTTTGTATGTATCTACATAATCTTTTAACTAAAACCAATTCATACGTAGTTCAATAAAAAAGATACTAATAGTTGTTCTAAATGTCAATAGTCCAATTTTTCATCCTAATATTAATAGGCCGAATAAACAATAGTCTTTTTTTATTGTAAATTAATTAACAAAAAGCAATTAGTTTGACAAAATGTCAAATATAAGGTGCTATACGTGAATCAAATTGTATATAATTTTTTTTTTCTTTTGCAATATTGTAGTATAGCATCAGTTTAATGTAGAATGAAATTTATCCAACCATAAAATAATTTTCATATAAATTTTTTTGATATGATATTTGGTAATGAAAATTAAAAAGTGACATTTTCTTTATACAATAAAAATTATAACCACTATCTAAATATAGATAATTTGATATTTGTTAGCCCTAAGCCTTCAAAATATCTTTCACTACAGTTTGGCTAGTGCTAATAGAAACCTATTTAGTCCTTGTTTTTTAAAATATTTTCATATTAATTTATTGCTTTAACATAGTGACCACATCATTTGTACATAGAAGAATGAATCAACCAAAGATTCCTTCTTTTTCATATAAAAAAGGAATCAATCAAAGGATTTTCCCTTATTCAATTTTTTCAAAGAGTAAATATCAAGTTAAGCAAAATTCCTTCATTTTTTTCCTCTCTAATATTCTTTTCCTTGCAAAGAAAAAAAAAAAAAAGCAATGACTTGACAATGAAAATACATAATAACACAAATACTTAACAAATATACTACTTTATTATTAAAAAAAAAAATCAAATGAAGTAATTAATATGTATACAAGATTCATTCTAAATTTTGATTTATGAATCAATTGGAGATTCGAGTTTTAGATATAAAGAAATAGGTATATAACTTTACATATAGTCAAACTCATTTTTAGGAAGTTGTATAATATAACATTTTATAATATAAAATTAATTAATTGATTAAATGAAATAGATTCCAAGTCATTGAATATAATTTGTTAACCTAACTAAGAAGTAACAACAAGAAAAATAATCATAATTTTTACTTCCACATAAACTTATTTGAATATTTTTAATATATATATATATATATATATATTTACAAGAATCAATTCTACATTTCACTCTCAATTCTCATACATTGCGTGTCAATATCCTATCAAATAACTTGCGGCTTAATGTCTAAAAGAAAATAATAATAATAATAATAATAGACTTAGAAAGTTAGAATCTTAAATGGAGTAAACAAATCAAANATTATTAAGTCATGAAGATTTAAGTCTATATTTATGTATAAACTTACGTATCTTTTTTAAATTGGTTAATATTACAAGCGACCCAAACTCATTCTTTAAAAATAATCAAATATCTCTACGTTTTTTTTTTTTTTTAACTAACTATATTTCTCAACTTTATGCTATAAAAATTTAAATGAGATAAAGAAAAAACCTCAAATCTAAATTTGATGACATCATTTAGTAATTGCTTAACTTTTTTAAAATTAAGCTCAAAACATTAGTTGTATATATGAATTTATTTGTTTCGTTATTTGATTTGGACAAATATTATCAAAATTTAAGTTAAGAGAATTTGACTGGAAAATCAATTTTTTTTTTTTAAAACCATTATTAAAATATAATCATCAAATTAGGTCTAAATTTGATACTTTAAACCTCTAAAACCAAGACATCACTATCTCAAAGTTGAATTTTTATAGCTTTGATTACTTTTACTTAGAAAATAGAGAGAAGTTGGAAGGAATTTTTGGTGTAGAAGCAAAGTTCCAAGAGATTACAAGTGCAAAAGAAAAAAAAGTTATATATATATATATATAATGTTAATGAGAGGGCCCACTTAGAAAACCAAAAGGCAATGGGAGTTTCCTTGGTTCTTCCTTAACAAATCAACATTTGTATTTATATAATATAAGATTGTTTTGTTATTGTACGTTTTGTAGTTTCTTCCTTCCTTGGTATTTCCTTTAACTTTTTGCATTGTCAACATCTTTGACTAAGTAAAATTTCATGCCTCTTGTCTCTCTATAATAGGAATCAAACCACAAATCATTGGGACCCACTAAATCTCACTTTTTATTTTATTGTATTTAATCATAATTAATTGTACTACTCTAAAACATTCAAACAAAAACCCAAAAAATATTGCCCTAATTATACTACCTTTCCTTTTTTAATTCTTAGTAAATTACATTCATATTGTTTTCATATTTTATTCCAATTTTGTATTTCAATAAAGTTGTGTCTTCACTAATGATGTCATTTTTATAACCTATTTCTCTAGTGTTTGCAATTTCATTATAATGCATAAAGGAGGAAAAAAGAAAAAAGAAAAAAAAAACAATTTATTTCTTTACTTCATTTTTGTTAAAATACTATCTTTCTTTATCTACTTTAAACATCCATGCAATTGCAATTAATTTATTGTTGATTGGTCTGTATTAACATTATCTCTATAAATTTTGAAAATATATTGTATTTAATGTTAATAAAAAATTGAAGTTTAAAAGACTAAATTTATATATATTAAAAGTAAAGGAGCTAAGATGATATTGTATTGTGAATTAGAAAAGTAGTTGTGTTTGGAGTAGTGGAGTCGTAAGTTTCTAAGGTATTTCCTTTTAGAAATCTAGTTTTGACTAAGGAAAAGGCTATTTATTATTCTAGAAAGACTTTTTCCTAGTGGTATTTAATTCTCATTTGTTTACTTTCTGTGCAAGTCTTTCTTGGGAGAATCAATTTAAACTTTTTATTTATTTATTTATTTATTTATTATTATTATTATTTTTTTTTTTTTTATAATTTTTAATTTGGAATCCGTCTTAAAATAAAACATATTTGAGTTGGGAGAACGTGACACATCCCTACGCATTCTAATTCTAATGCCCCACGTCATGCAATGCTGTGTTATAAATTTAGTGTGAAAACAAGCATAATTTAGTTGGTATAAATGTGTTTTATTAATTTACTGGTATTTGTTTTAAAATTTTCTATTCTTATTGTATTTAGAAAAAAAAAAAAAAAACCCTTATGAAAGCCTAAAACTTTATAACCTAATATTGACAAGTAGCAATGACAAAGGCTAATATGAATATAGCTTAGTGAATAAAAAAAGATATTATCATCATAAATGTCAATAATTTAGATTTTGTTTGGTAATCATTTGATTTTTTACTTTTAAGTTTGTTAAAATTATGCTTATAAATACTTCTTTTATGCTTAAATTTATTGTCTTGCCATCCACTTTTTACTATTGTTTTAAAAAATCAAACAAAACTTTAAAAACTAAAAAAAAAAAAAAAAAAGGCCTCGTTTGGTAACTATATGGTTTTTTGTCTTTAACTTTTGAAAATTAAGCCTATTAATACCCAAATTTCTTGCTCTATTATCTATATTTTACCAATATTTTCATTTTTCAAAAACCAATCCAAATTTTCAAAACTAAAAAACATAGTTTTTGTTTTTAAAATTTGGCTAAGAATTCACTCTTTTAATTAAAAAAGATGCAAACTATTGAAAGAAAATGAAAGAAAATAGACTTAATTTTTAAAAACCAAAAATCACAAACGAAATGATTACCAAACAAAGTCGTAATTTTTAATTATCTTCCTTTTGAAACCGACCACTCTTTTACTTTTGAGATGAAAATAACTTGTTTTTTTAAAATTGAAAATTAAAACAAAATAATTGCCAAGCAATTGTTGAGTTAAAAGGAAAAGTTGAAGCAAATAGAGTTTGAACCAACTGAGGCTACATAATATTCAAAGTAATAAGTAAATGCATTAGTTTAACATAAAATATATATTATTCTCTTGTTTCTAGTCAACATTACCAACTAAAAGATCCCCATTAGTTCATACTCAGTATTCATTACAAACTTTCATTTGGAATAACAAAACTTGTCATAGATACGAACCATATTTGACGTAAGTATTGATGACAACTATAAATTATATTATTCAACATAATTGAATGTAATGAATGAGCTACCCATTACTTTTTTTCTAGAATTTATAGGCATCTTTTTTCTTTCTTTTGAATTTAATACACTCAAACCATAAATTTATATAATAATAATTATTATCTCACCCATTAAACTACATTGGAAGTGACAATAACCATATTTGTTTTCTAGTTTTTAGTTTTTAAAAATTATGCGTATTTTTTTAGGACTTCTTTATCGTTGATTTTATATTTCCTAGCTAAATACTCTCGTTTTTAGTAAAATTTCAAAAGCAAAAATTCTATTTTTTTTTTTTAGTTTTCAAAACTTTACTTTGATTTTTGATATTAGATAACAAAACAAAGAAACCAATATATGGAAATAGCGTTTCTTAGCTTAATTTTTAAAAATAAAAAATTAAACAGTTATCAAACAAAGTCTAAAATATATATTAAGGATTTGAAAAATATATCTCTCTTTTTAACAACAAAAATAAGATTACAACAAAAATATATATTTAAAAACAACTGCATCAACCCATAGAATATGTGTTCTTCAATTCAGACATCACATCAGAAAATGTTGATCCTTCTTACATGACTAGCCAAACAATATGTGACATTATTTTCATTATTTGGACAAAAAGAAAAAAAAAAAGTGGCAAACTAGACCTTATTGTTAGAAAGTTCTTCATTGGCGAAATGGTCAAAACCAATATAATATCTCTCACTCATTACTCTGACTTATAGTAGAAATTACGAAATCCTTCTATATAGGAGAAAGAGGGCACATTACCTAATCTAACATTCTAACAAGTATAACAGGAAGAAGAAAAATCTGCAACCACGCCATAAAATCCTATGTTTACAATTGGATCGAACGAGTCCAATAGCGCCACATGAAGAACAGTGACACACGTTCAACCAGGGGCGGATCCCAAATTTCATGTTAGAGGACACAAGTTCATATAAATTTAGATGTTCAAATGAACTTATAGATTTGTGCCTATATATGATCCATGACATTTAAAAAGTGTATATTATATCTAAAATATCTCGATTTTATGTAAAATATATTTCTATACTTTTAATTTTGTATTCAATTTTTCTTTTAAATATTTGAAATATTAAAAGTTAAATGTTAGAAATAAACAATTTTAATTTGGTATCTATTAAGTTGAGACATTTATTTTTTAAAAAATGGAAACAATATTTATTTAAAATTAATGTAACTATTGAGTGACAAAATTGGAAATTTAATGTTCAAATAATTACACAAAAATGAACTCTATTGGCATATAAATCTTTTCACACTATTATACTAAAAATAGGTTCAAGTAATTACAAATTTTTTTTTAAAAAAAATTTAAATATGTCTGAAAATATTAAATTGAAAATTAAAAATCTATGAATCAATTAAACATTTTTAAGTTAGCCAAAAAAAAAAAAAAAAAAACCACTTTAATAGATAAAATTATGAAAAATTAGAAACTAAGTTTATAATCTTAACATTCAAATAAATATAGTTCTAAATTTTAATTACAATGATGTATAATATCCAGATCAAAATAGTATTAGTTAAAAAAAACATAATAAACCTTGTAGAATCATCCACTAAATATACATGCAATCAAAGTGAGTTTTCTATATAACATGGCATTAATCTTCGTATCATAATTTACTATAGATTAGAAGTATTCATATATGTACATATAATAGAAAAAATTGGAACATAATCAAGTTTTTAGTGTCAAGTGTACTAAAAATTAAAATATTATACGTATATATTGTAAAATTCAAAAAATAAATTGAAAACTAAATTAATATATAAATGAAATGTAACACAATGTAAATAAATAGATGTATATGTTGAAAATACAAAAAAAAATGAAACACAATGTAAATAAAAATATACACATAAAAAGGTGGATTTGAGGAGGCGGATCAACGCTGACGTGGAGGGCCCCACAAACGACAACGTGGCCCCGTCAGCTTCGACAAGATCACACGTGTCTCACGCGCTTTGTACGCAATAGCTGTAAGCCACGTAACTTACTGCTCTTCCCCTCCGCTGGGTCCCACGCGCGATGACTTTTGACCTTTTTTCTTTCTTATTTTAAATAATAATAAAAATAAATAATATTAATTCCAAATAAAAGCTTCCCCACTTTCTGGTATTTTCCGTTATTTTATTTTTATTAAGAAAAAATCGAATTTAGACGGAAAAACAACCGAAATTCCCTCGCTTTGACATATTTGATCAACATTAATTTAATTTAATTTTCCTTTTTTTCAAATGCAGCCCTCACAGATTGGCCTTCTGTTGCCCTTTGAATGTAAGGGTAGAGCAAATCAAAGGAAAATAATTGCCAATATATATGTAAATTATTAATTTTAATTCAACAATTAACACATTATTATTTTTCTTCCATAAAGTCGAAAGTTTGGACGTCATCCTATTTTCATATCTCTAAATTAAAAAGAAAAAAACCTTATAGTATTAAATTTATCTTTTTTTTTTTTTTTTTTTACTAACCCAATACTTGTATCTCACACCCTTTGAAATCATGCTCATGTTGTTTTTTCACATACTTTACTTGTTAATTTATTAAAAGAAAATAAACGTACAAACTCAAATAATTATTTTCTTTGAAAGTTAAGAAAATATAATAAATATTTCAAAACATCAAAATGGAACAAATTTAAAGCTTGACTAAGGACTATAGTAAATGCTAAATTAAATTTAAACAAAAATAAATAAATGAATATTTGCCCATATCTTTGTATTATACTACTGTCAACTCATCTTTCATCTCTTTCGAAAGAAAAAAAAAATCATCATTCATCAAAGGTTTGAAATTCTCATTTCATAAGATATTGAACTAGAAAAAAAGAAAAATGACAAATATTAATTCACAAGATAAACATTAGAGGTTGTATCAATTTAAACTTTGAACTTTCACAAATGTGTCAATTTAAACTTCAAACTAATAATTGTATAAATTTAAATCCTAAACTTTCATTAGTTTATCAATTTATACTTTGAACTTTCACAAGTGTATCCAAATAAACCCTCCATTATGTTTTATTTAGATATGGAGGTTTAAATTGATATCCAAAGTGTAAGGTTTAAATGGATAAATTTATGAAAGTTGAAGATTGATACAATTGAACTATATAAATTGGTATTTGTCCAAAGAAAAAACTGCGTGGCTAACACGCTCCACATCTGCGCGTGAAGAGTAATTCAGTGCGTGAGGGGTGTTCCCGGATTCAACAACCACGCTTAGACCATCGGAAACGAAAGTTCTCTATAAATAACCAAAAACCAATTGAATTTCTTCCCCTCGCTTCTTCGGCATCAAGATTTTCCGTCTTCTTTTCGCTCCATTTCCGTTCTTGTTCTTCGCGATTTCGGGTTCTTGTTTTCTGCATTTGGCGACTTTTCTCAATCTCTCTCAGGTTCTTCCTCTCTTTCTCTTTATCTTCTTTGACCTTCATTTTTCCACTCGCTTTCCGTTTCTAATCCCCGCCGGTCTAAAATCTGGAGCTTAAACCCATAAGTTTTGGTGGGTGGTTTTCATATTTATGTTTTTCCCATCTGGGTCTTGAACTTTTCCCCCTTTTAAACCATTTTTCTATGGCTTTTTGTAAGTGGACAATCGCTTCAGTACTTTTCTTCCCTCTTTCGGTGAATTCTCTGTTGTTGTTTATTGTTGTTGAATCTGCATTTTCCTGGCACCTGCTTGCATTTCGGTTTCGTTTGAATTTTCCCATTAGAGCTCAGCCCTCTTGCGTATTGTACTTATATTTATTTTTAAATTTCTTCTGTTCATCGGGTTTTTAACTTTTTGATGACGCAATATTTGTTATTAACCGAACATTCGGGTTTAAAATGCTCGCGGATTTATAGGGTTTTAATCAATTGTTGATACGTCTGTTTTACGTGTTTGGATGGGTTTTTGGCTTTTAGGTGCGTGAATTAATTCTGGTATGACTTTATTTGTCATTTTGCGATTTGGGTTTATAGAATTGAAATAGGTTTTTGCTCTTTGGGGTTTATTCAATTTGGGTTCTCTTCAAAATTTCCCTGGAACATATTTGATTTTATCGTGGAGTTCATTTCATATACGGTTGAATGACAGCTCTTATATTTTTTTCTTTACTGGAGTTCTCTTGTCCTTTTCTTTCGTAATTTGAGTGATTGGTTGAGTTTTATTTTTTTCTTTTCCCCATCCACAAAATCAGATTTCATTTATACTGTTCCCGATTGGTTTGCCCTTTTGAGTTTCTTCTTATTATTAAATTGATGGGACATTTACTTCGTTGTCGCCACATTTGATATTTGATATAATAATCGAGCTCCAGTTTTCACCTTCTTTCAATTGGGTTCATAGATTATGAACCGTTTATTGTAGCCACAACTGTAAAAGCCATGTTTCTGTTTGATGGTTGGTTGCATTTATTGCCCTTCCATTGAAATAGCAACCAAAATCTTGTTTTTAGTATTTTACTGCATCTATGTCCTTTGGGAAAGTGAATCTTCATTTCTCGATCCATTTGTTTATTTCTTCGCTTGCTTCTATGTAGGCCCATAATGTGTGGTTGCATATGGTAGTGTTTCCTCTTTACTGTGTGGTAGTGGTAGTCTTTTGCATACTCTTTTTAAGCTCTTCTTCTAGTTCTTGCTCTTCACCACAACTTTTTTTTAACACTCCTTTTGTGTTCTAAGTTGCAAAGGGACTTGTTGGTTTTCTCCAGTTTTAGATCTGCTCTGCTATCTTACTGCTACATACATTATATATTCTTTACTTCCTCAAAAGGTTTTCTTTTATGTAAACTTCTCATCACTGTTTCAGTTTGTCGGTTTAGTTGAGATTTTCTTCTGATATGAACTTTACTCCCAGAAAAAACACATTGCTTATTAGGTAGTGTCAGAGCTTTAAGATATTTAAAACCTTGCATGCCTTTTTGTGATGGTTGTTTCGTTTGTTGTATGTTCTGTACGGAAGCTTGAAGTTTTATTGCACTACTCTGTAATAAAATAGAAGCAGAGTACTTATGTTGATGTTGAAATTGACGCTCTATGTTATGATACAAACCATGAGATCTGTATGATTTTGTTTTTATATTTATATTTATTGTCTGTCCCAAAGCTTTTTTCTTAACTGTATGAACTACACTTTTCAGGTAATTCATCTCCACGGTTTTTCAGATTGTTCAGAAGATGACAAGGTACTGGCAGAAGTAAGATTGACCTGGTTAACTGTTTTTCGATCTGAATGCTTTTTGACGTTTATAGCAACAGCCTTCTAACGTCTTCTTTTATGATGATTTTTCAGATGTTTTGTGCTTGATGGACCGTGTGCCAAGTGGTAGTGACAAGAAAACATTGAAAAAGTGGTTTTCTATTGATAAAAGAGTTGGGTAAAGAGAACACAAGTGCACTTTATTCTTGTGAGTTGCAAGTAAAACTACAGTTTCTATACATTTGAATCAACCTCTAAAACCGATCATATGGATATAAAATCAAACTACAACTCTCCCATACTCACCGACCCTGCACCTATCAGCAAGTCTAGGCTCGGCGTACATTCAAATATGTTACCATATGCAGCTGCTTCAGGAGTTGGTTTCTCTCCAAATTTGCTTCTAATACCAAGGAAAAAAACTGGCGTGCTTGATGATGTTCGAGCAAGCAGCTGGGTGGATGCTATGAAATCTTCATCTCCTCCTCCTAATAGGATTTCCAAGGACGCTGTCAATGAGCTTCCATTTGATCCAGATTTTTTGTATCGCAGTTGGATGGTACTATTTCTTTCACAATCGCCTTTTAATGTAGGAAGGATTTCATTGAGTATTCTGGATGAATATGCCCCTTTGTTATTTTCAGATTAAGTATCCGTCAGCACTTGCCTCATTCGACCAGATCGTAACTCATGCAAAAGGCAAGCGAGTAGCATTGTTTCTGGACTATGATGGAACTCTTTCACCGATTGTAGATAACCCTGACTGTGCTTTCATGTCTGATGCTGTAAGAATGTGTAATTGCTTGTAAACAAGTTGTTTAGAATAACTCCACCCTTACTGCTAAGTATGACTAATCACTCTGCAAATTTCTTAGATGCGTGTGGCTGTAAAAGAGGCTGCAAAATATTTCCCAACTGCTATAATTAGTGGAAGAAGTCGCGACAAGGTATGATGCTATGCTTCATCTCTTACATGAATATTTCCTATTGAATTCAACTAGTTTCTGTGGTTGTAAGTTTCGAGCACCTTTGTTTTCAATTGTTCAGGTTTACGAATTTATTGGACTAAGAGAACTCTACTATGCTGGTAGTCATGGAATGGACATTATGGTGTCTGATAGACACTCAACCGACAGTCAGGTAGGGGAATGGGAGTTGTTTTTATGTTTAGATTTTTCTCCTTTTGGATGTTATTTTGATGGTACTCTTACATTGATTCCTTTCATTACTTAGGGCAAGGAAGTTATGTTCCAGCCTGCAAGTGAATTTTTACCTTTGATAGATGAGGTGCGTATGACTTTCTTGGCTTAATAACATATTTCTTACATTAGGGTACGAGTTTTTATTTCTATCATGGTTTAGCATTTGAATGAAAAAATTCTCTTGTTTGGACAGGTTTACAAATCCCTGATTGAAATCACCAAGGGGATTGCTGGAGCAAAAGTTGAAAACAACAAGTTCTGCGTCTCTGTTCATTACAGAAATGTCGATGATGAGGTACCCCTCTCAGAAAATCAATTTGTTGAAGATTACCAATCAGTAGGGAATATGAATATTGACCAAATTTCTTTTAATTGCTCATCTCTTCAGAACTGGAATGCTCTTGCAAATTGTGTTTATGACCTTTTGGAAGACTATCCGCGGTTGCGCGTCAGTCATGGTCGTAAGGTACTTCGACCATAATCAAATTGTCATTAGATACTCAATTATTCCAAATACTACTATCAGTTTTCTTGTATTTTTCTGATCTCTCTGTTTTGAATTCATAGGTTTTAGAAGTACGACCAGTGATTAGCTGGGACAAGGGCAAAGCTGTTACATTCTTGCTCGAATCTCTTGGTAAGAAAGCCAGTAGTCACCCTGGTTTCAATTTAAGAACATTCTTGTACAAGTTTAATTATTATCAATGTCTATCTTTGACATGGTCAAAATCCTAAACTGTACTCCAGGACTTAGCAACTGTGATGAAGTGCTCCCGATTTACGTAGGAGATGATCGCACTGATGAAGATGCGTTCCGGGTAAGTTTATCATCCCATTAATCCCAATACCCTTGATCTCTCTTCTGGGAAGTTCAAACTTAGAAATGAAATGACTTGAATAACAGGTATTGAAAGAAAGAAATTGCGGTTATGGCATATTAGTCTCTTCAGTGGCCAAGGAAAGCAGTGCAGCTTACTCTTTGAGAGACCCATCTGAGGTACAAACTCTTTCATAACTCTGCGAACAAACCATCTTCAAATTCAGACTAAACTAGTTTAATCTTATTAGAAAGAATTTGGAAAAAAAATTGTTTGATTATGCCATCAATGGCATCGTCTCTAAGAAGACCTCTCTATGTGTTCAGAGTGATACGGTTTTCAAATGTCAATAACATGAATGATCACTATGAGTCAAATCCGATATAACTTTTCTAAGGCGAAAGAAGTTCACTTGGGGATTCTAGAGTAGGATTATCAGAATCCGACTTGTTTAGCATTCTGTCTCATTTTTGAACCTGTGCTTAGAAAAAACTTAGATGGATGATGATGGTAACTGTATAAAATCTGATTAGAGTTGGGTGGATGATATGGAAATGCAGGTGATGGAGTTTCTGAAGTCACTGGTGACATGGAGGAAGTCAAGTGCTTTATGAATATGAAGGGGATTGCATAACATTAATTGATTGGTATAATGAAGGAATAATAATGGTTGGTATACAGATAAATATAGAAAGGAAAGGAAGGGGATATATTATTTTTGGAGCAGATTTACAGAGAAGAGGCAGATTTCAGAGTTGCCCGTTTGTTGTTTCTGCTCAAAGTCAATGGTCTTTGTTGTGTTTTTATTTTTATTTTTTATTATTCTTCTTCTTCATTTTGTAAAGTAAAGTTGGGTGCATTAATTAAATTAATATAACTTTACTTACCTTTTCTACTGCTACTGTCCTTGAACAGCAAGGAATCTCATTCTTTTATCTGTTTTAGAGTTTTGTAGATTAAATGTTCCCTTCTCAAAACTATTATTATATCATTCCATTTATTCAATTCAACAAAGCAACACATTGTTGATTGATTGATATAACCCCTTTTCTTTGTTCTGCTGTGTTATGTGGGATTGTGTATGTTCAGTAATTAGTGAATTACATTTTTGTGGCTCTTATCTACTTATAAGCATTATTTTATAGAACTTAATGTATAGAAATTTATTTTTCATCTCTCTCTGTATATAATACCCTTCACATCAAACCATTTTTCATATGTTCAAACTTTGAACAATACCGTCATATCCAGACTTTGCCTCTGCTTTTATAATCATAATCGGGAAATGGTCTATCCAAGCTTGTTTCACTTTCATAAAATCATTCAGGCACCTTTGTTTGATACTCGAAATTATATAGATGTGTTTCTTATAGAAATATTTTTCTCAATTTTTCAAAATATTTGAATTATTGTGTAATTTTGTTGGGTTATTACTTGGAAATGTTGGTTCATGAATAACTTTCGACTATTCATTAATTTAATTTAATTTAATGTAATCGCATTTATGTAACATATTCGTTTTTAAGAATTTAGTTTTTTAAAATTAATATTATTTTTATATGCTATTTTCTCAACAGAATAAAATATGTAACATTTAAGATTTTTTTTACAAAATAAATATCAATTTAAATTTGAGTTTGAATATATATATATATATATATATATATATTAAAAATAATAACTATCTATGACATAACCAAAACAAAGAATTTAGATGCCCGATCTCTTATGCGTTGTTTATTTCTTTAGGATGGTAGATAATAAAAAAAATCTAAAGGCTCGTAACACAAATATTCTACATTTTTAGATAATCATGTTTGTTTTGTAAATATAGTGCTATAGATATTTAGAAATATTTTGACAATTGTATTTGTTCTATAAAATATATGAAAATGTCTTAAATTTGCATAACGTTCCAAAAAAAGTATGTAAGACTATTTATTAAATTATAATTAATCTAATTTAATTTTTACTCATATAATATATTTGTGTTTTATTAATCTGTATATGTTTTTAAACTAATAGTTTTTATTTGTATATATTATTTTTCTCAACAAAAAAGTGCAAACATTAGAATCTATAAAATTTTATGTTTATGGATAACATCAAAAACTCTCAAAATGTCCTCTATAAAGGTATCCTAAGATGTCCAAGAATCTCTAACGTTAGGACATCTTACATTATTGCAAAACAAATGAAAGCAAACTAGATGCCCACTTAATGGAAAACTTGGATGCTTGTGAATCATACGATCTCTTAGGACTTTTAACTAAACAATGAGTGGACTCCTCCCAACTCTTACTCATTATTCATTACTCATTGGCTAAATATACCCTTAAGACTTTAATACTTTGACCATGTCTTTGAAACAAAGAAAGTTCATAATAATTTTAGGATATTAAAATGTTCCTAACAATTTTAAACTTTGTTATATTAATTTTTTTTGTGTTTGAATAGTAGATGATAAAGGAAAAGAAAACTATTATGTTTAATAATATAAGCTTATGCTTTATGAATAGAAAACTAAAATGTGACAAGATTAAATAGATTCACAACAATATTTGAAATTTTGTAAAATCCATTTATTTCGGACATATTTTTTTTTCAAAAAAATTTATTTAGTTTTTAAATCTTAAAACAACATGGGTGAGGGTAACGAAATACATTTTGGAGGTAGGCCCATAGCTAAATGGAAAATGGGCCACATGCAAAATTGGGTTTTGTCTATTTGACCAATTTATATAATATTATAAGTTTAATAAAATTATATAGTTTGTCAATTAGTCGCACATCTATATGTCAGTTGAGCTATGCTCATTTTGACAAATTTTAAATTTTAAAGCTATATGATCTTTGTATAATTGAATATGTATTAACTCTATAGCAATCAAATTTCAAATCTTCCTTACTCCAAACAAAGAAAGAATGGAACAAATACTTTATTGTAAAGTATTATTTAAATGATTAATTTGTATAAATCTTTTACTGATTCTTGAAGCCATCAACATTAAACATCCTACGGCTGGACCTGCCTTTTGAGCTTTGACCGTTAAGTAGGGATTCTCATTCTCAATCTTTAATAAATAAACTTTATATTCTCAAATTTATAGTTTAATGTAATGAATCTTTTTGGCCAAACAGTCCTTCGTTGAGCCAATTGCTCCTTTGATTTTGGTTCACTTCTATGCTTCTAATATTATATTCCACCCTCCCTAAAGTTTTTTTAATCATTATTATTCTCTTTAGATTAATCTAAATTAAACTTTTGCTAAACTGAGTATAGTATAATTGACATGCAAGCGTGTTATTAAGTAGTAACCACGAGGTTTGTGGTTCAGATCCCTTATCTCCAATTGTACTATAAAAAATCTAGATCAAATTTTCGTTATTTACAAGAAAAACATTTAATTTGAATATTAAAAAGAAAACTATTTAATTAAAAATGAAAGATGCAACCATTAAAAGAGAGTCATACTATTAGCAAAATTAGGAAAATTTTGATAATATTAGACAACAATATAAACTTATAGCCAAACATATTAAATCAAGAGATCTTTCCATAAATAAGTTACAATCCCACCCACTAAATGTAATGCAATTAGTGTAATGTAAAGAGCACGATAAAGTCAAAATTCTTAAAAGAATGTAATTCAATTTAAAACTACGTGAATTTCTAATTCAATTGAAAGATAAAGAATTAGACTAATAGCCTTTAAAATAAGATGGTAATAAAGTAAAGCTAGGTTTAAATTGACAAAAATATTTCAAAATTTAAGTCAACAATTGAAATGATTTCTTTTCCTTGTGCTATTAAAAAATGTGTAATTTGGAAATTTCACCATCAAGCAAGGAAGGAAGGGATATTTGGAAGTTTATTCTTTTATTAATATTATTATTATTAAGGGAAAAAATTTGGTGGTTGGAATAAAAATTAAAAACCCACCTTTTGATTTCTTACACTTATTGGTTTGGGTTTGGTGAATGGCCTGAGTCAACTTAGAAATCAAATTAAACCCATTCATACTATACTTCTTCATCATCATCATCAATGTCAATTCTAAATGTCATCAAAATACTTGAAGCATATTTTGTTTTGGTTAAATGCTTGAAAATTTTTATAAACCTATATAGTTTATTTTGCTTAATAATGATAATAGTACTTATAGTCTACTTCTGATTTACTAAATATATGTTGTGGTATTTTCATTGAAATTCTAGAAAAATAATAATGAAAAATTGTGAATTTATGTTTAAAAATGTCATCTTCAAATTAATACGAGCAATTTTCAAAAAATATATAAAGAAAATCTCTAAATATTTTTTTTTTTTTTTTTTTAAATCTTTGATAATCACAATTAAATTTGGAAGAGTTTAATAATGTCCATTTAAAATCAGAATATCTCAAATTTTATTAAACAAACATTTTATCTTTCTCTACATTATAAGTTTAAGTTTAATGTTGGAAATAATTATTAGTAAAGGAAAAAGAAATTGTCTTCAATATTCTATTAATATATTGCCAATAATGGGGTCAAGACATATTGGATACATTACTTAATGATATGGAATTTCTGATTCAAATTCTTTATTATAAGCCAAAGAAGTTAGGTAAAAGAATTTATTAAATTTGGGCAACCAAAATTCTTATACTTTTTTTTCAAAAATCTTGGATGCTTAATATAAACGTACAAACACTTATCAATGTAACATATTTTTCTTTACTTTTCTATTTTTTTTAAGAATTTGAGATGAATTCTATTTACGTTTTTCATCGATAAGGATTATTTATATTTTTAAGCATTGGACAACATAATAATTTAAAACTTAAAATACTATATTAATTTTTATACTTTTGGGCTCATCTTATTCTTAAATGTTTAAATCTGATCTTTGTATTTCTAATAAATTATGAAATTTGTTATTGTGGTTAGTTTATAGTTAATTTTTATCGAATTTAGTAAAGTAATAATAATAATTGTTGTCACAAGAAATTCGCACATGGGCTCTAGCGCTCCTCCGACCCACTCCTCTAGTCTAGATGGTAACTGAAGTTGACTTACTTAGAATTACTCACACCATTACGATGATGAACCGAACACACTCAATACTAAATGAGTACATAAAGTATTTAACTTCACAAAGCATAGAGAGAATTAATTGCTTACTCCTTGAGGTTTTCGGTGTGAGGTTACTTATAAGATCCATCAATTGACTTCAGCTTGCACATATGTGCCATCTCGACTATGTCAGAATAGGAATGACCCTCTAATTGCAAAGTGCCATCAGTAAGCTTGAATCAATTACTTCTCCTTTGTGAAATTTCATGAGCTTGATTGGTTAACCTAAACTCAAGGATTTGACTTCCCCTTTTGGGATGCACATACTTCTATGTAGGCTTCAGTTCCCCTTTGAACTTAGGCCCGCTCACGGGTTTGGACCCTTCCTTAAGCAACCTTCAATAATAATAATTTTTACTCAAAAAAAGATATAGTGTGAATATATTTTTTACATTAACAGGAAGATCATTTTTTTCATATTTTTAATCTATTTGTCGAGAGTTTATACTTTATATACTATATGAAAGTTGAGTTATGCTAATTAGTAACATTTGAAGGTAGATATGTTTGTTAAACATAAAGAATACTTTTTCTTCTTCTTCTTTTTTTGTATATATATAATTATTTGACAACTAATTTTGCTCACAATTCTCCCTATTTCTTAAATACATCAAATGCAAACTCATAAATTTCTATATTAATTTTTTTCAAAAAAGTGAAATAAATTCGACAGCAATTGACATGATCACTTTCCTCCTACGAGGTTGAAGTTCGATTCTATTTTTGTAGTTGTTATACTAAAAACAATCTCATGACCTGTTCTACCAAAATTTTTATATTTATTTTAGAAATATTTATTTCTTTTTATTTAATTATAAAAAAATATTATAAACTAGCATCGTTCTTATTTTAAACTAAATTATTAAGAAATTAGGGGGGAAATGCAGTTTTTTTGTCTTTAAAATTTGGGAACAATTTAATTTTTATGTGTTTTGAGAAAAACATTTCTAAAATTTTTAGCTAACGAAAATAGAATTATATGAAAAGTATTTATGAGAATCAAATCAACTTTATCCGATAGATTCTCATTTGAAAAAGATAATAAAACTGTTTCATAGATGTTTTATTCACAAATTTTTTATTTAAATTTACAAATTTTGTATAGAAGCACGATTATTGGAATGTGGACAGAAAACAATAATACTAATAATAACCGCTATGAGTGACCCGAATTTCAACTATTTAACCCAAAACCCAAAATGAATGATTAGATTGGATATATATATTTCTGTAAAGTTTGATTACTTTGCATTAATTAATTTGTGAGTTTTTAATTTTTTTTTTTAAATTTTGTATTTGTTTAAAATTTGTAATCAATATCATAAATATTTTGGCATTTAATATTTAAATTTTATGAGATTTTAGTTGTTAGTCCTAATTGTAGATAATTTTTATATTTTTAATTAAAAAGAAAAAAAAAGTTATCACCCAATAATCCAATTCAATCGACTTGGTCCAAAAAAATATTCTCAATCTAATCTAATCTAACTCAAAGTCATGTACAACGCTAATAACCTTACATATATTTTAAGCAAAATTATTTAGTCAAAGAACTTGAAATAACAATGATTTTGTAGAAAATAATTGAAATGAAAATCATATTGCCCTTCTAAAGGTCTAGAAAATTGTGATCACATGGTGCATTGAGAAACCAAATCCACAATAATTCTAAATTAATAAGGACTACTTTTATTAAAAAAAAAAAAACTCTTAATAAAAAAAAGAAAAAAAGTTAAAGTTTAGTCGATACATTTTGACTTCCATTTTCAGTTTCCATACCTTCTTTTAAAATATTTTAGAAATAATTTATAATTTATGAAAAAAAACCATACGGTTGAGGGTTGCTCAACCCGAAGCGCAACCCTATGGAGTAAGCCCAAGTTCAAATGAAATAGGGAGGAGGTAGGAGAATGTGGGTGCCAATATAAAAAAGTTAGAACCCTCGTGTTTTTGAACTGATCAAAACCAATTGAGAAATAATCGAGTCATATTTTGTCTGACAACCTAGAGTCTCGAGTGCTAAAAGTAGCACTAACATTGTCAGAGTTACTTGTAACCACATGTAATTGTAAGAGGTAGGACATTATAAATAGCCCCATTAGACGACACAAAAGAAGAAAACTAAGTAATCTCTAGAGGAGAACGCTTGCCTTACTTCTTGTGTGTTTAGTTGAACTATAATAACTTAGACATCAAGGTGTGATAGGCTGAACATCTCACTAATGCGAATACCTTTCACACAAGTCAGCTCAAAAAGTGAGTTCAAAACAAGAGGAGCAGACTGAAGATTGAACCCACAAAATTAAGTTCCCAACATCAACAAACACATGCGAGATTCGAACACTAACATATATTAACGTTAATTTGTTGTATAATTAATTGATTTAAGTATATATTATTGATTTAAATTATAAAATTCATTAAATTTTTAGAACTTTGTTTAATTCACTCATAAACTTAACTTAGTAGTGATATATTTTTTCTTCTATATTATAATAGGCATGTCATAAATAAATGGTTGTGATTACTTCAACAAATTAATAGTGATGCCATCAAAGGTCTGAACCTACTCAAAATTAGCAGGTCACAACGGTAAAGAAAATCATCAAAAGGTCATGTAAGAGAAAAATTATAGAAAATGGTTGCCTTTTAATAACGGTATTGATGGTACAAATTTGAAACTACACGTCTCTACTCTAATAAATATTCAATACATCTACTTCAATTAAATATTAAATATTAAATATATAACTATTCAAATACATTATTCAAAATCAATTTTCTAACTTTTCTCATATATTTATTAATAATATTGTTGGAAGTAAGGATTCATAAATAATCCATACCTCTTACATATATTTTATAAATCCTTATTTTTGCCTCCTCTTATTTAATTAATGGGATTTTTTTTTTTTTATAATTATTTTTTGGATATATTTTTTTTAAGCAACAATTGCAACCTTCGTTGTATAAGGAGAAAGGTCATATACTTTGATATTTTAGATTATTTTTATGTAAATGGAAATAAGTATAAATTTCTTATGCCATGTATTATTGATTAATTATTGAAAATAGACCAAATGATAATAATAAAAAAAAGAATATACTTTTTTTATCCCTAAGTTATGAGTCTATTTTCTATTTGATTTAGGTTTCAAAATGTTACCTTTTTAGTTTTTGAATTTTGAGTTTAATTTCAATTTGGTTCACGCACTTCGAAACATAACATTTTTAAGTCTTTAAATATTGAGTTTTGTTTCAATTTGGTCTCTAGGTCTAGTATATACTTTTAAGTTCGATTTTGATTTTTTCAATGAATAATTTTACTTTCAATTTTGACATAATCTATTAATTAATTAAAAAAAAATTATGAAGTTAAATTTTAAAATTAAATTTAATATTAATGAAAATTAGTAAAACTTAATTAATTATCTCTTTTAATTTTTTAAAATTAATTAATAGACATTAACATTGAAGAATAAAAGTGAATATTAAGGCAAAGTTGTAATCTCTTGAAATCTAAACAACAAATTGAAACGAAGTATAATATTTTTGATAGGAAGGACTAAAATGGAAGCCTATACAAAATTTTGGAATGAAAAGAATGAATGTTTTTTGGAAAGGAAAAAAAAAAAAAAAGTGTAATGTGGGGAAGGTCGGGGAGCGTGAAGTGAACACGATTCCGTCAAATCCGAAAGTCATGAAATGATTTCGTGGAGAATGAGACGCCGAAATTTGGGGCGTTACCGGCTGTTCTTTCTGGGCCCCACTTTCCTTCCCCCATCATTACGCTGCTTTCCCTAACTAACTTCCCCTCACCGGCTATTCCCGGTTTCCTTTTTCCTTTTTAACTGACAACCAAGCATCTTCTCTAATAACTTCAAATTTTAATTCTCCTCCCTTTCTTTTATTATTACTATTTTGGTCTAATTCCAAAAACACCATTTCCTTGTAAAAATTGTATGAGTTTAAGACTCAATTTTTATCGCAAGGTTTCGGACTTGTTTGAATTGGCATAAAAAATATTTTTTAAAAAATTTATATTTATGCTATTTTGAGTAATTGCCAAACACTCCCATCTCTATAAGTTTGATGGTCCATTTAACCATTTCTACGGTTGGAAGGTTGAAGATGTAATTATAGTTACCGCCATACTTCAATGGTGGCTTTTACAATATGTTCTATTATTTTAGTATAATGTGGACAGAAAAATTCGAACTTTAGATCTCTTAGTTGAGTACTAAGTATTTTTAAACTAGTCGAACTCACATGATTTTGTTCCCTCATTTCAAATACACCTTTTGCTTCTAGGATTTATCTAATTGTTGTTTCATTTCTAGAAATGTTCGATTTCATCCCATAATTTTTTTTCTTCTTAATAATACTCCTACATAGTTCATGTTATTGATATCATTAATCAACGAGAAATTAAACGGTAGATTTTATAAGTTTTGTTTAAGTAAGCAAGGTGTAAACTAGAGTAAAAACAAAAAAAAGTAGGTTACAAATGACAACTAAGACATATTTATAGGCATACAATGAATGTAAAACATTTTTCTTAAAGAGCTAATCATGAGTCTAAAAATGAACTTTAAAATATTAAAATGGTCTAAATTAATATATAATATGTGTTAGTGTAAAATATCATTTTGATCTTTATTCGTACTCTTAAGTTTGTTTAATTTTAGTTCTTGCAATTTCAATAAATCTTAAATCTAGTCGTGAATCTTACCAAAATTGATTATTATACTAAAAATAATTTCACGCAAATAAATACATTATATGGAAATATATTTCAACATTTTTTTTTTTAATTGATAGAAAAACAACCTAAACAAGCATTGAGAATATAAAAATTTAAATCGTAAAATTAAAATATAGATGCAAAATAATATTTTAACCATAAAAATTTAAGAAAATGTTAATTAAGAAAAAAAAAAAAAAGAATATAGAAATGGGGTATATAAATAAAAAAAAAACCAAAATTTAAGAAAATTAAATAAAAAAGAAAAAAAAAAAAAAGAATATAGAAATGGGGTATATAAATAAAAAAAAAACCAAAATTTAAGAAAATTAAATAAAAAAGAAAAAAAAAAAAAAGAATATAGAAATGGGGTATATAGATTAAAAAGAGTCCAAAGTTTGAGACAATTAACTATAAAAGGAAATGACAAAATAGAAGAGGAATTAAGAAAAAAAGGAAACCGGTTGAGACAGTGAGTGGTGAGTTTGCTTAAAAAATGAAGGTGATTTTAGGGCAAGGCTTCCGGTCAGTGTGATTGACCGTATAACCGTTGCATTTTAATTCCTTACTTTCTTTATTTTTCTGAACACAAAAACCCAAACCAAAAGCTCGACGAAGAAGGAAGAAGAAGAAGAAGAAGAAGAAGAAGGAAGAACAAACTTTCTCTCTTTCTTCTTTCTCTCTCTGATTATGTAAATCCTTCTCTCTGAATCCATCTCTGTAATAATCTCTTCCATCATTCTAATCTCAATATTACCCCTTACAATGCCTCTGTTTTCTTCGCTCTTCTATCTCTTTCCCATCATTTTTCTCTCCTCCCTCTGCTCCGCCGCTGATCCTTACGTCTTTTACGACTTTCGCGTCTCTTACATCACTGCCTCTCCCTTGGGCGTTCCTCAGCAGGTTCTCTTTCTTCCCCTCATCCTCTCTCTTCTCTGTTTCCGTTTTTCCATATTTTCAATTTCAAATACCTTTCTCCATTGTTTCTTCTTCTTCTCTTTGGTTCTCCAATTTATGTTACTTGAACTTCACGATTTGTTCTTGTACTTTTGTGGAGTTCATGTTTTTTATTTCTTATTATCCATTTTCTATTTTCTTCTCACTTTTGTATTCCAGTATTTGGTGGTTTTTAATTTTTTGCTCTGTACGACTGTATCTCACCCAAACAGAAAATGAATCTCAGTGGGAAGAACAAAACAAACTGCCCCCGGATATTCATCGAGTAGAGGGATATAAACTATTTATTTATTTATTTTTGTACCGATATATTCAATTTTGTGTGTGTATATATATTATTTAATTTTTATTATTGCCGGGTCGCGGGGTTTGAGGCATTGAATAATTTAGGGATTTTTCTTTTTAATATTCATTATGTCTGCTTTCAGACGTTCAGTATGATAGGATGCGACTTAAAGTTAATCATTTCGATTGTCGAGAAAGTTTTATTGACACGAAAATCTAGTTTTTCAATTAAGAAATTGAATTTTGTTTCTTAAATTTGATAAACAATAAATAGCGTTTTTAATTGATGAAAAATAAAATCAAGATTTTTTAAATGAACATAAACTGAAATCGGAATTTGTATCAAGACCTTAATTCTGAATTGAAACAAAAGTCAGTTTGAATTGGTTGAAGTTTTTTAAACATTGTTTGTTGTTGCAGGTTATAGCTGTGAATGAACAGTTTCCTGGTCCTCCAATCAATGCCACCACTAATTACAATGTTGCTGTTAATGTATGGAATGATTTGGATGAAAATCTTCTAATAACTTGGTATGTCTACTTGGGAAAGTGGCTTCTGTCTGTTGAGAACTTGAGAGTGGCTTCTGTATGTACTTAAAGAGTTGTGTATTATGGCAGGTCCGGGATTCAAATGCGGAGAAATTCTTGGCAAGATGGTGTTCTTGGAACGAATTGTCCAATTCCTCCAAAGTGGAACTGGACCTACGAGTTTCAAGTGAAGGATCAGATTGGAAGTTTCTATTACTTTCCATCACTCAATTTTCAAAAAGCATCTGGTGGGTTTGGCCCAATTGTTATCAATAATCGGGAGATTATCCCAATTCCTTTTGCCCAACCTGATGGAGATATTTTCGTTATGATTGGTGATTGGTATACACGAAACCACACGGTTAGTTTCTGCTTTGTAGTATCGTTTAACTTTTTTAAATTTAAAGCAGTCAACTCATATTGAATTTTTTGAATTCAGGCACTCAGGGCAGATCTTGATGCTGGCAAAGAACTTGGAATTCCGGATGGAGTTCTTATCAATGGCAAGGGGCCTTACCGGTACAACACAACTCTCGTACCCCCCGGTATCCAATACGAAACTATTCAAGTTCATCCTGGTAATGTTCTTATTTTATAACTGCTGATGCATAATTTGTTGAATTCCAGTTTGATTGTCTGGTTTGTACTCTGTGAGATCTTTCTTCCATGAATGTCACTGTACTATTCCTTATGATAACGTTCCTTCCATTCGTTATATTTCCAAACAAAGTAAAATGGAATATAATCTATCATGGTGGTAAATGATGAGATTGAAAAGATTGTCACACCTGTTAGTGAAATTGGTTCACCGACAAATGTTAGACTATACTCACCTGAAACCAATGTTAGATTCTATTGATGACTAGATGTTGCTAAAGGACATTCTTTGCTGCAAATCCCCATTTTCAGACTTTATCTTGAATTGTTTAGAACTCTTTCACTGAAGTTTTTTGTAATCGTTCAGGCAAAACTTATCGACTTCGTGTGCACAACGTTGGGATTTCTACCAGTTTGAATTTTAGAATCCAGAGTCATAATATGCTTCTAGCAGAAACGGAGGGGCATTATACGGTGATGCAAAATTACACAGACTTTGATATTCATATTGGGCAGTCCTACTCTTTTTTGGTTACCATGGACCAGAATGCCAGTACCGATTACTACATTGTCGCAAGTGCTAGATTTGTGAATGAATCACTTTGGGAAAAAGTAACAGGTGTTGCCATCTTACACTATTCCAATTCCAAAGGACCAGCAACTGGTCCACTCCCAGATCCTCCCAATGATTTTTACGATAAGGAGAGATCAATGAACCAGGCCAGGAGTGTTAGGTTCGTTTTCGAAGCATTATCTTTCTTCATATTCTTGATATCCAGTGATAAATAATGAAGGATTTTGAGTCATTTCAGAGTTCAAACAGTAACAGTTTTTCTCCAGCTATTATGAGCGTGTTGCTATGTTTCAATTTTTTCTGAATTAACATAATGAAGTTGTTGGCAATTGAATTATTCTATTCTTGGATCATGTTTGGAACTGGTGATATCTTATTATTAATGTCTATTTAATGAATCAGGCAAAATGTATCTGCTAGTGGCGCGCGTCCTAATCCACAGGGATCTTTTCACTACGGTCAAATAAATGTCACTCATACATATTTGTTGAAGAGTGAGCCATTGGTGACGATCAACAAAACCGCTCGTGCAACCTTCAACAGGATCTCGTTTATTCCTCCTCAAACACCAATCAGGCTTGCTGACCAACATAAAGTTAAGGGAGCATACAAGCTTGATTTTCCTGATAGGCCATTGAACAGAACACCACGAGCTGATATATCAATTATAAATGCAACATATAAAGGATTTATTGAAGTGATATTTCAGAACAACGATTCTATCATCCACAGTATTCATATGGATGGCTATTCATTTTTTGTGGTTGGGTGAGGTTTTCCCTTCCTTTTCCCATTATATTTTTCAGTCAAGAAGCTTGCCTTCTACTCTATCCCATCACTTGCTTTCAAATGTTGATTTATTGCATGTGTCTCATTCTTACAGTATGGGATATGGTGATTGGTCAGAAGACAAAAGAGGTAGCTACAATAAATGGGATGCCATTACCCGATGCACGACTCAGGTTTGTTTTTTTTTTCCCCAAGTTGTCATGTGAAGATTGATATGAAACACGCGTGTAATGATGCTTGTTATTAAAGCAAACCAAAGTAAATTGGGTTCCTTATTCTTTACCTCATTTGATTTAAAATTTCTAGTGGAGGTTAAAAATACTAGTTTAAAATAGAATACAAGACTTGGACAATCTAAGATCTGATTGATTTTGAAGTTCTTTACTTTCTTTTTGATAGTATTAGGACCACTGGTATGAATTGACGTCATTATTAGCTCACATATTCTGATTTGGTAAATTTGTATCGGTTTTCAGGTTTATCCTGGGGCTTGGACTGCTGTTCTTATTTCTCTAGACAATGTTGGATCATGGAATCTTAGAGCAGAAAATTTGGACAGATGGTATTTAGGTCAAGAAACATACTTGAGAATTATCAATCCGGAGGAGAATGGAAAAACCGAGATGGGAGCTCCTTCAAACGTTCTATACTGCGGTGCATTGCGGAGTTTGCAGATGTATGTGATTGAAAACATAGTCCCGAATGGTGGCGATTGGTGTTCGGTTTTTTCTTTTTAAAAATCAAGCCTATAAACATCCTTTTCTACTCCTAAATTTATTTTGTTGTTATCTATTTTCTACCAATGCTTTAAAAAACTAAACTAAGTTTTGAAAACTAAAAAAAGCTTTTAAAAATTTGTTTAATCTTCAACATTGTAAGAAATTAGGAGGAAATAAGTTTAATCTTCAAAAACTAAAATTCAAAAACTAAAAATCAAATGGTTACCGAATACATTTATGCTCTTGTTCCCTTGTCCTGCCTTCAGAAAAATATCATCTGATCATCTAATCATCTTGCTTTTGTTTTGGTTTTCAGAGAACAGCACCACAGCAATGCCAAATCTATCTTCAAGGGACACTCAAAACTCTTCATCACTCTTCTTATGGCACTCCTAAATCTGTTTTTCATTTTTCAGCTAAAATAACTTATGTGATTGTGATTAGCATTGTTTTCATTACTTCTCATCAGAGTAGTCGTTTTTCGGGATCAGTTACCGTTGAGATGTCATTGGTTTCGTTTTGGGATTGTCATTTGAATTGTATGTACGTGCGTAGATACAGTCAGTTAGGTGTGAATGAGTCATTTTCTTAGAGAGATTGGTCTAAACGACGTTGTTTAATTTTCTGCCCTTTCCCCAACTTAGTAAAATTGTAATTTGAATAGTGTTTCCTAATGCTAGCAAAAATTTGCAGTCATGATATCCTTGAGAATTACTTCTTGTCATATGTTGGTAAAAAATTCTGCCTCTTGTGGTCAAATGATTGCACTGGGTTAAAAAGCTGTTTCTACATTTTTCATTTTTGGTTTGTTTTCATCTTTATATCCAAGTTGTTGTGAAAGGGTGAAGGTTTGATTTTATCCACTGAAAGTGGAATGTCTATACTGATATCAGAGTTATTGATCATTATCCACTCACTTTAGTGTAATAATTCACCTTTGATCAAAACCATAATAATTCACCTCTTTTTTAAGTCTAAGTATAAATATTTAGTTTTTATTGTTTGAAGATTTTATTTTCTTTAAGAAAATCAAAACCGTAACAAATATTGATCGATTGAGTTATATTCAAATTTTGTTGTGAACTTCCAAGACCGTTACAATGTGATTATTTCAAGTGATTAATCATCCTTCTGAAATAGATTACCGATTATATTCTCTTGGTAATTGGTGCCTCCGTAACTATGTTGGTCTCCTTTTGAAGTGAATTGTCTCAAACAAACATTTTTAATTTCCCTTTCATCCAATCAGGCAAGATTCAATTCGCATGAACTTAAATTTACTAGTTGAATAATATACAATATACATGCTACTTTTTTTTTTTGTTAGTACAACAGTTGTTAAGATTAAGAATTGAACCTCTAACCTCTAGAGTGGAAGATTATGTCAATTATCGTTGAACTAAATCTACTTTGATCAATAATAAACGTGTTACTTGATAACACACCACATCTTAATTTCATTCAATTTGTTCTTATCAAAAAAAATTCACTGCGCCAGAACTTTATAAGTTTTTGTTAATTTGAGGTTGGATGTGTATTTCTATGCAACAATTTAGGTATTGTTTGATAACCATTTTGAATTTTAATTTTTAAAAATTAAACTTATAAATACTAGTTTCACCCCTCGTAAATTTTCATATTTTGTTACCGACTTTCTATTAATGTTTTCAAAAATCAAATCAAGTTTGAAAAACTAAAGAAAAGTAATTTTTGTTTTTAGAATTTCACTATAAAATAAAGTTTGGTAAACTAAAGAATTAAATTAGTTTTCGGTTTTAAAAGTTGACAAGAAATTTAAGCGTTTCCTTGATAAAAATGAAAAGTATAATTAAAAAGTTAAGAAAAAACAACCATAATTTTTTGGGATGTTTTAAAAAATTGAAAAACTGTTGAAAATAAATAAAAATATAGCAAAATTTTACTTTCTATCTATGATAGACCGCGATAGACGCAGATAAATATCTTATCACTTTACCAGATAGACACGGATAGATATAGATGTCTATCCAGATTTATCGCGGTCTATTATAGATAGAATATAAAATTTTGCTATATTTATATAAAAAAAAATTAAAAGGAAAATTATGCCAAAATTCTTTTTTTTTTTTTTACAAATGATATTCAAAGAAATCACAATTGTGTATGTTTGTCTACAAACATACCCACATAAACCTACGTAGCATATTATGGCATTTAATTTCATTATTGTTTTATGTTGAATTCTGTTGGGAGGAGATGATCAAATTGTAAATGAAAAAAATTGGAGACCACATAAAACAATATAATTATTACAACAAGTCAATTATGGTCTTCTTAAACATTGCATGTGCTCATTTGAGAGCCTTTACCATTTCTTGAAGCAACCTAGTAGCTGACTGAATATATATATATATTACATATGTAATATATTCTACCATATACATTTTTTGAAAAACCACGATAAAATTAAGAAGTAAAATGCAGTACGAAGTTCCAAAGTAATCATTTAGGTCTTTTTAAAAGTTTAAGCCTATTTCTTTCCATTTTCGTATAATAATTTACATCTTTTTTAAGTATAAAAGTTGAATTCTTTTTAAAAGCTTTTGAAATTTGGCTTAGTTTTTGAAAACATTGGTAGAAGATATATAGAACTTTAGAGGTAAAATGAGTGTTTATATAAGCTTAATTTTCAAAACTAAAAACTAAACAATTATCAAAATGAGCCTAATTAATTAAAAACATAATAATCACATTGATAACTATATTTGATTTTTTTTTTTTTTTGTAAATTAAACTTATTGAGATTGCATTCACTTATTTAGTTTCTTTGTTATTTATATTTTAAAAGTAGATGATGACAAAATTTGAACAAGAAGACTCACCCGACCTTCACATACTCTCAATGGTTAATTTGTAACTTTGGGGAAGAAAGATGACCTGCAATACAAAGAAGAAGAAATATTGGTAGGGTGTCTGTCACAGAACCTCAAATGCTTAAGTCCGTATTTACCAAAGGGTTAGAGCAAATTGGAAGTAGGAAGAAGACTTGCCTTTTGTGGAGCTATGGTATCTTATTTATAGAGGCGTGAACCCTAGGGTTCTTAATACAAAAAGGACTTGGATATAGTGTGCTCTTGTGAAGGGAAAAGAGTGGCTTTAACATTGGTCTCCGAGGCCGAGATGGGCATATTAGGCTACTTGACTTGAAGTAGCCTTGACCTCGGGGCTAGCACTTTCGACTGGTTGGACCAAAGTGGGCTTGGCCTCGATCTTCAAGGCCAAGGTGAAAACCTTGGGCTGCTTGGTCCGAGACCGAACAAGCACCATTGGCTACTCCACTCGAAATGGTCTCTGCCGTGCCTCCAAGGTCGAGGCAGGCACCTTGGGCCTTTCGACCTAATTTCCAATCTTCTCTTGGTCTCTTCCTCTTTTGGCTTGTTTCTTTGCACTCATTTGATCTTCACATGACTATTGTTATTCTAGTCTTATCTCTAATGTTTTGTTCTCTTGAGCTGGATGACTCTTGGCCTAGAAGTTTTGAAAATTAAAAATATATATTTTTAAACAATTTTTTTTTTCTCTTTTAAAGAACCTGTTAAAAAAATTTTAATGCTCAAAATTATGATTGTCAGAATTTTCAAAAATGAAAAACTAAAAATAAAATAATTCTCTCAAACTGAAAATTTAGGAATATAATATCTAAAAGTAATTAGGTTTTCACATTTTTCGTTTGAAAGAGATTTCAATTACAACCAAGTTCTTCTCTAATTAGTTGTTTAAGAAAATAAATGACTAGAGATAAGTTCAAAAGTATGTAAATTAAATCTTGCAATCCAGATGACAAAGTATATGTTTAATTTGACAAAGCACCAAAAGACAAGAGGATTAGATTTTTTATATATATATATATTTTGCAAAAGAAGTAATAATTAAACATGATTAAACGGTAGATTATGTGGGACAGAAGAAGAAGAAGGAATTAATTTGTTTAGATTTCGTTGTGGGGTTAAAACAAAGGATAGGTATTAATATTTTACAATATAATAGCATTCACATGGACAAAAGTTTCTGTTCCTTGTGTGTTTTTACTAAGCAAAAGTCCATCATCTTTTGTCTTGCTTGCCTCACAAACAATCTTTTGTTTTTCATTAATGAACAAAATCTCTAACAATCATTTTTTCTTTTTCTAATTTTACCTTTTTTTTTTAGGGCATGGAAATTCTTGTGTGTGTGTGTGTAAAAATGTCAAACCCTAGTTGTTCTTTGTCATGGGTTGCACCTAGGATTCCTTGTGTTCATCATATTACATAATTATGTCTGTGTTTTCATGTCTTTGTAAGAGAAAGACAATGGCTTTAAAGTTTGTCCCCTAAATTATATCATATATATTCTTTGGTTAAAAGGTTTTGTCCCAACCTAGTTTTGACTTCAATATGTCAGTTCAATTCAAGTATGTCTCTCTTTGCCTTAAGATTATATATATAAATAACTTTCAACAACCACAACATTCATAGCCAAACCCATATATGCTTTCTCTTTCCATGTTCATTTTGCTCCCAATTTCTTCCCAATTTTCCTCCTTGCTTTCTTTGCCATGGCCAAGCTCTCTCTCTCTCTCTCTCTTTTCCCTTCCTTTCTTTTTCTTGCCAACCTTTTCTTTTCATTATGGTGGTGGTTCGTATTTTGTTAGGTCATAGTTTTACTAATTAAGATACTCGAATCTCTTCATATTTCTATAATGATATGATATTATATCTGCTTTAAATTTTCTATTTTTAAAACTGCGTACCAATTCAGATATATACGTCAAACTATATGTGATTGTCATCTCTTAAAAATATATTCTTTTAAGTTATGCTTGTATTTAGGAGTCGGTGGTCTATATGATGCATATTGATATATATGGCCTCTTATATATACACACAATTGTTTAGGGTGTGATGATACCAGTACTAATGCACTTTGATCCCATTAAAATTCCACAATTTATAAACGTGTTTGGATGAGAGTGGCACTAATTATGTTGGATGACTACTTGAAAAGTCCTTGTGTTGCATCCCTTTAAATATATACACTATTACTTAATTTAATTATCAATAAGAGTAAGACTATTTGTAGACCGTACCATAATTGCTTAAAACTTAAGGGAATTAGGCCAAGTTTTAAACTTCACTGCAAAGCCTCCATGAATGGTTTGTATATTATTACTATATCTTCCACTTTTCCTCTCTTCTTTTCTTCTTCTTTCTAAGGCTATGTTTGATAATCTTCTTTTGTCTTGTTTTTAGCAAAACTCACTTAATAGTTTTCTTGTATATATAGGTATTGAATTCTACTCAATGTGTGGGAGTTCAAATGGATTACTAAAACATGGAAATTGCATCAATTTCCTTATTTATTATAACTTTCAATATATATTATCGAATATTTTTATGTTTATGACCATTTTCCAACCAATTTTCCATTCTTCTCTTTTGTTGATCTTCATTATTTCAGCTTTTTAAAACAATATATTTAGAACGGAAAGATTTAAACTCATGATCTCTTAACAAAATAGGAAAATACATGCGTGTCTATATCAGTTTGCATGACTCTCGACTAATTTCACTGAACAACTCACTCAATCCTACAACATTTGGGTGTCACGTCTAATATTTTGTATATTAAAACTTATTTTTGGGGGCTATATATATATATATATATATATATATATATATATATATATATATATATATATTGTGTTACTTTCTGGTAGATTTAGTTCATAAAGCTAACCAACATTTCTCTATGTTATATACAAAAATAGGAAAACAGTAAAAATAAAAAGGAAATAATAATGTTTTGTCACTTCTCATTAGTATATTTAAGGTAATATAATTATACACATTTGTGTAGCTTGTGGTTTTGAAAGCGAGCATATATTATTTGATAAAAGAATAGTCTCACTGACTACATAAATTTAAAATGTATGCTTGTCTTAAACTTGCATTCCAAACTATTTTACTTTCACAAATCCTAGGAAGTCGGTCCATATGAACAAAAGCAATATCTAACCTGATTTTATTTATTCATTTATTTTCAACTTAGAGAGCATGAGTGATTAAAATCATTTTTGTTATATTTAAAATTGTTTTGATATTTTAATGATTTAAAATTGAATTTAATTGTATGAAAACCAGGTGTAGAAATATAATATCAATCATTAAATAGATTTTGAATAATAATACACTACACGTGTTTCAGAATGATGCTATATTTGTACCTTCTTAACATATAAATTGAAACTAAATCTCAAGTTACACAAACTTAATTAGACCATACCTATTAAAATGACAATCAAACACATCACCTCTTTTTTTTTTTTTTTTTTTTTTTTTTTAAAAAAAAAATTAATATTATTTTTTTTTTTATTTTTTTTTTTTTTTTTTTTTTTTTTAAAAAAAAAATTAATATTATTTTTTTTTTTATTTTTTTTTTTTTTTTTTTTTTTTTTAAAAAAAAAATTAATATTATTTTTTTTTTTATTTTTTTTTTTTTTTTTTTTTTTTTTAAAAAAAAAATTAATATTATTTTTTTTTTTATTTTTTTTTTTTTTTTTTTTTTTTTTAAAAAAAAAATTAATATTATTTTTTTTTTTATTTTTTTTTTTTTTTTTTTTTTTTTTAAAAAAAAAATTAATATTATTTTTTTTTTTATTTTTTTTTTTTTTTTTTTTTTTTTTAAAAAAAAAATTAATATTATTTTTTTTTTTATTTTTTTTTTTTTTTTTTTTTTTTTTAAAAAAAAAATTAATATTATTTTTTTTTTTATTTTTTTTTTTTTTTTTTTTTTTTTTAAAAAAAAAATTAATATTATTTTTTTTTTTATTTTTTTTTTTTTTTTTTTTTTTTTTAAAAAAAAAATTAATATTATTTTTTTTTTTATTTTTTTTTTTTTTTTTTTTTTTTTTAAAAAAAAAATTAATATTATTTTTTTTTTTATTTTTTTTTTTTTTTTTTTTTTTTTTAAAAAAAAAATTAATATTATTTTTTTTTTTATTTTTTTTTTTTTTTTTTTTTTTTTTAAAAAAAAAATTAATATTATTTTTTTTTTTATTTTTTTTTTTTTTTTTTTTTTTTTTAATATAGAGATCAATTAAAATGAAAATTTTAAGGCTATGTGTGATAACGGTTAATAATAATATAATAATAATTATAATTTTTATCTATAGTTGTTTCCTCAATTTCTATATATTAAAACTCTTTAGTCAAACACTTTGTTTTGTTTTTAAATTTGATTAAGAATTTCTATGTTTTCTTAATAAAATATGAAAAACTATTGTAAAGATAATGTAAACAAAGCAAATATAGTTTTCAAAACTAAAAATAAAAAATGAAATGATTATCGAACATAATATGTAGAATGAGATATAAGAGTATGAAGTAAAAGATGTATTTTTCATCTCCATTTTCATTTGTATCCCTATCCTCCCATTGTTATTTAATTAATATCTACATGAGTCCTAAATTAAACTAAATTAGCAGAGTGATGGTTTTTCAGAATATAAATCGTGCTCTAACCACATAAAACCACAAACGATGAATAATTATTTAGCCAAATATAAGACACATAAATAAGTTTCATTTATGTATGAGTGTGTATAGTGTATATTATACGAATGGTATAATAATAAGTCTTTATTATGTACAGAAATCTTGATAAAAAGAAACTTCAAATTAGACCCTTTTGAACTCTAATAACATTCTATTAATTATAATATATAATATGAAGTAAACTCTTAATAAAAAAGGGAAAAAAAAAGTTTTTGGTTTCACTTCCACAGCTCAATCTGACAAGTTGAAGTGGATGTGGGAGCATTTTCTGGAGCCATAACTTCTTGCTTCGAAGCATTATTATTATTCTCTTGGCTGAGCTGAGAAGCAACATATTTATCAAACACACGCCAATCTGTGAGCTGATCCATTGTTTGTTCGTTGTTGCTGTTGTTGTTATTGTGAAACAAAAACAACAAGTTTTGGTCGGAAAATTGTTGTTGGATGTTTTGTTGTTTTGCAGCTGATGGTTGGAAGTTGGAGGCTTGTAAGTTGATATCTAGGGCAAAGGTGTTAGCTAACTTTTGGCCCTCCAAAAGGGGTAAGTGAAGGAAGTGGTGGTCTTGGGGTACTTGAGCTTGTTGGTAGGGCAAATAATCTACCTCCTTTTTGCATGGGAAGTTAGAAATATGGTGAGGAAAATTGGAATGTGAGCTTTGGTTTGGAGAGTCTAGATCGGGCATAAACGACGAGACGGGTTCCTCGTACCAACACGGTGATTCGTGTTCATTCATTCTCCTTACAGTGGCTATTCTCTTTTTGAACACCCTGCAAACTACCCATCCTTCTTCCTGTAAAATCATAGTTCATTCTTAAGGAAAAAAGATACTTTATTAAGATGTAGGTGAGAAACGACATACAAGACTACAAAGTTACAAGAACACATAAATGTATTAAGACCACTGTAGGAAGGATAATTGTAAATTATAAATAATTGATTTTGAAATAGTTAAAATTATTTTTATTTCATATTTAAAATCACTTCAAAATATGTTTTTAATCATTTCAAATCAAATTTGATAGAAACTCACATTCAAAGGGTAAAATAATCAAATTAGTGATTATGAACCTGAGTACTTTACCTGTGGAGTGGCATTTTCATCCGTTTCAAGCCTGTACTCATGCATGATCCAATCGGACTTTTGGCCATTGGGAGCTCGACCTTTGTAAAAGACCAAGGTCTTTCTCATACCAATCAAATCATGTTTAGAATAGATAGCCTTATCTCTGCCAGTTGCTTTCCAGAATCCAGCTGCAGTTGCCCTATTTGTTCTTGTTCCTGTTGGATATTTCTTGTCCTTATGGCTGAAAAAATACCATTCATTTTGATCCTCTGTCCCAAGACTACATATTTCTATATTTGACATCAAATAGTAAATTGTTAATTGTAATTAATTTGTATGTAATTAATTCTAAGGTAAAAAAATTTGATATAATTTACCTTGGAGATCCCATGGTTCAATTTTGTAAAGGTCTACATCTTTAATGACATCCAATTCAATCCTTCTTGAACAAATCTTTTTCCTTAGGTAGTAATCCACAAGTTCTTCATCCGTTGGGTGGAATCGAAAACCAGGAGGAACTTGTAAGAATGTGTTCATTGTGTGATGTTAATCCTGAAAATTTACATTTTTTTACAAGGTCAAAATATTTATATTTGCCTATAATTAAGTTAATTTCTTTGATTCTAGGATTGATTTAATACACTTATGAGATTATGAGTTCAAATTTCCAATAATGTCATTGGTCTAAGGAATCAAATTGAACCCATGTAGAAAAGAAAAGGAAGGAATCAAAATTTCCAATAGTGTTATTGATCTAAAATGTTTAGATTTTATGCCAAAGTATTTTATAACTCAACAAGGATTAGTTTCCATACATTATGTCATGGTGTGTGTGTATATATATGTGTTTCACTATGTTTTAAAATTTCTTTAATGGCTAGTCTATGTCAAAGTAAGTACAACTAAGTAAGCACAAATAACTCTTCTTCTTCTTCTTCTTTTTTTAAGTTGAAAGTTCATATTCTCATACTCATATTCACTTGAGGTGTACACTAAAAATTTTTTTGAACCTAATTTTATTTTAATCAAATTACTATTAATATGTCTGAGTTAAATATTTATGATGGCACAATGAGGTGATCAACAAATAATTAAGAAGAGAAGAAGACAATTAATGAAAAACTACAACGAAGGAAAAACTAGCATATGGATCATTGGAGGAAGTAGAGCAAGAGATACCAAAGGATATATGTATAATTCATAATTAGCAACAACATCATACCCTATAATTTTAAGATAAGGTTTTTGTCTGTTATGAGGATATATGTAACAACAACATCTAATGTTTTTGAAACATAATCTAAAAAAAGCATTTTAAACAAATAGTAGAGGTTGAAACATCAATGACTCACACATTTAAGAGACAATTGAAGTAATTTAATTTCATAGTCTTTATTCAATAATAAGAAAGGAATTTATATACCACACATTTAAGAGACACACAGCCTAATTAGATTGAATCAAATTATAAGCTACATTTGGATTAATATATATTCAATTTTTTATTAATGTGAAGTGAAAAAAAAAAAAAAAAAACTTTTTTTTAAAAAAAAATATTATAAACAAACAAAAAAAAAAAAATTTTTTATTAATTGGAAGAAAAAAAAAAAAAAAAAACTTTTTTTTAAAAAAAAATATTATAAACAAACAAAAAAAAAAAAATTTTTTATTAATTGGAAGAAAAAAAAAAAAAAAAAAAAAACCATTTAGGAGAAGAGAATGTGTCATCCACACACATATACCCACTGTTATCATTAAAGTAAAATGTAATCATCATGGAAATTCATCTTATTGCTATAAAAATAAAAATAGAAAAGAAAAGCTTAGGTGATGATCTAATTGATTTTCCTTGGCTACCAATCAATCATCCAAAAAAACATATCTAGGAGTCTTCTCTAACATTTGTTTAGAAAAGAAAGTCTTCCAAAAACAAAACAAAATAAAATGTAACAAATTTCAAGTGTGAATTGACTTTAATATCATTCAAAAAGTCAATCACATAGATTGGAAATGAATAATAGCTAGGCAGAAGAGAAAAAGATGATTTTAAGGGGAAAAAAGAGAGAAAATAGAGAGAGCTCACAAGGTATTAAGCAAAAAGAAGAAAAGATCTTAGCTTTTTGGTGATAAACTCCCAGAGAGAGATGAAGAATACAACCCTAGCTTTTGTTTCTGCAATGATAGACAAAGATTGTTAAGTCCAGGAGAAAGAAACCCTAATTAAATCCGACAAGAGAAAAAAAAAAAAGAAAAACAAACAAAAACACACAGAGAGATATTCTAGGGAATTGATTCGATGGCAGTGGCGGTTGGTGTTTGTTGTTGGATCAGATCTCTGAGAGAGAGAGGATGGAAGAATGGAGAAGAACTAGGGCTAGGGTTGTTTATATATAGAAAGTGATTAAGAATATATATATTTGAAGGAAACAAAAGAAAACCCAGAAAAAGAGATGAGAGTGAAAAAGGGAGAGAGAGCTGAATTGGTGGTGAAGGCTGAAAAGAAAGCTGAAAAAGACCCAAGTGAGAGAGAGAGAGAGAGAGAAATGAAGGAATGATTTTAAAAGAAGTTTTTGTATTGAAGAGAGAAAGACATAGAAAGAGTAAGCAAATTGGAAGGGTGTTGTAGGAAGTCAGGAGAAAACTTTGCCATGAGACAACCTCCTTTTAAAATGGTCTTTTTTTTTAATTTTATTTTAAATAATTTTTTAAATTTAAGTTGTGTGTGACGTGATGGAATGGAACAGCCACAAAGTTAAGTTGAGAACTTGAGTTCATTGGTTGGATGTATGAGTGACAATCTATATTCCATTTCAATGGTAATTAATGAGTGTTTGTATGTTTGGGAGTGATTTGTTTTTAATAAGATACAAGAGCGATGTTTCAAATTGATGCGAGAAACGTACAAAGGATAGGCTAGAGAGGAAAGCTTTCCAATTTAAAGCTATAGAATAAGTCATACAACCAGTGGGAACTAATCTCATATCCAACCATATGGTGTATCCGTGAAAGTGCAATGTACAAATAAATGATCGATGGTTTCTGAGTTCCTTCAACAGAGAACACACGAGTTTGAATCAAGATTCAAAGAGGGGTATCACACTTGACACTTTTTTCATAGTATAGAGACCCCATGGAAGATCAACCACATGAAGAATTTGCATTTTTCTAGAATCAGAGAAGACCATAAGGGTCGTTTGATAACGTTCCCGTTTCCTGTTTCCTGTTTCTTGTTTCTTATTTCTTATTTTGTGAGAATAAGAAATTGGATTATGTTTGATTGATAACTATTCTTGCTTCCTATTTCATGGAAAAAAAACATAAATAGAAATTTCTTTGATAACTATTTCTTGTTTCTTTTTTTCTTTCTTTCTTTCTTTTTTTTTTTTTTTGGTAACAATATAATATAAAAAAAGAAGATAAGTCATACATTAAACATTGAAAAAATATTATCAAAAGTTTATGTCATCTAATAGAAGTAATTTTAGATGACAACTAAATATAATAATAAAGTTGTATCATAGTCTTTATATATTGCTCAAATTTAATCGACACTATCATCTTTAACTCGAGTGATTTGTCTTAGATGATGTCGAGTCAAATCCAACTTAATTATATAATTAGATTAATGTCGTAGTTGTAAAATATTAAAGTTAAGTTAAATGAATATCTTAGTCAACAAAATTTATATCTTGTAAAATTCTCTTTAGTTTCAGATATATTAAAAATATTAGAATTAAAAAATATATATAAACACGCATCTTGCAAAATTTAATACTCAAAAGTTGAAATAAAAAAAAGTAATATACATTGGAAATTAAAATAATATATAAATCTAAATATGAAAGAATTTTAAAATACAAAAATTAAATAAAGTATAAATATAGCATAATTATTTTTATAAATGGAAAAAATAATAAATAAAATATAAAAGATTGAAACAAATATATAAAAAAAAATAATAATAAATAAAAGTGCCTATCTTAGGAGTTGAAATCTGAAATATGAAAAATTAATATAAATAATGAAAATTAAAGTAATATATAAATCTAAATATTGAAGAATTTTAGAATTTAAAAATAAAATAAAATATAAATATGGAAGAATTATTTCTGTAAATAACAAAATTAATAAAGAAAAAAATAAGAAATAAAGAAATGTAATGAAAAAAAACATATTTTTCAAAAAGTAAAATTAAAAATTGAAAATGTCCCAAAAAAAAAAATTGCTTGCAAAAGGAATGAAGACTTGGTTAATATAGGCGATTGATACCAATACACTAGAAATTATGAATGCTAATTCGCGGGAATGGTAAAATAGAAATAGAAACAAGAATATGAGAAACTATTTTTTTGTTGTTTCTCAATTTTAACCCATTTTTTAGAAATGTTTCTTAAATTTTAGAAATAAGAAATGGGAATAGTTATCAAACAAGTCGGTTTCTTAAAAAATGAGAAACAGAAACAGAAAACAAGAAACGGGAACGTTATCAAATGGATCCAAAATTACCAACTTTCACACAAATGGGGGATGGAGTGATCTTACTTGTTAGAAAGATCTTTATAAATTTCATTGTGAAAAGACTACTCGAACTTTGATGCCCCAAAAAGTTGTCAATATCATCCTCCGATGACGAAGTGACTCCATATTTTTCGTTATCTGTCCAATAAAAGGAGACCATTCTACAGAGTAACCAATATACCAAGCATTCCAAAATGTCATTTGGGAGTGATTTTGAAATTGTTAAAATCATTCTTGTCACATATACTATAACATCACTCCAAAACACTTGAATCACTCAAAATTAATCAAATTATTAATTTTATCTACAATATTATCTTTGACTTTTTATGTCACTATTGTACTTATTTCAGCTCCCAAATTTTACTTATATTTTAATGAATTTTTACTCGTTTAAGTAGTTAAGATATATACGAATCAAAATATTAGAAATTTAAATGGATCAAGTATGTAGTCCCTACCATTTCTTCCCCACCATCTTCTTTGAGTCTCCAACTGCAATGAAACAAAGAGAAATATGGTGTGATGATTATGGCGGTGGTGAAGGGAGAGATGAGATGCTCATTGCCATTTGCTATTCTGTTCCTATGAAGTTTCATTGGATTTTAAAGTGGTCTCATTTACTTTGTCTTCCCCATAGCTTTCTACTTCCAGATTGTGAGTGATATTGGCCTCTTTCAATCATGTCTCATCACTACAAAATATCTTCCAACCACATTTACATTTTCAGTTACAAGCTATCATCATTCTTTCTTTCTATCATATTCAACTTTCTTTTATTATGTGAATTACCATCCTCTTTTAAATATAATTGCATAAAATCTTAATTCTTACACCGCTAAAATAGTCACCAAAATCTCAACTTAATTAAGTATTATATAGTGTTAAAATATGTATTTACGATTAACAAGTTAAGATCAGTGTTCTTAAATTTCCTTCATCTTCACATGTTGGACTAAAAAAAATAGGCAAACAGACTACTAAATGAGGTCACCAAATTAAATGACATTTTTAAGTTTGGTACTATTACTAGTCTATGGAAATTCCCAAAAAAAAATTGTAACATAATTTAATTTACTTTGTCATGGTTTTAGTACTACTCATTAAAGTAGAACGTGTATATAATATCTTCTGTTTAGCCAAAGCAAGCTTAGTTTAGAAATAATTGGCATCACCTTTCCTTCTAGAGGTGGAAGATTCGATCCTCATCTCCACAATTATTGTACTAAAGTATATATATATATATATATCTTCTCTCTAAAAAAAACAATTATTTTCAAACATTTATATCCTATAAGTCAATGTATAAAATGAACAATAGAAATACAAAACCTAATATATGTAAGCAATTAACAACATAGTTTTAACATTTATGTGTAAACTATTCGATAATATTTTTATAAATATAGATGTGTCGATCGTCGTGGAAACGATTAATACACTTCAAAACCACTATATTTCACGAATTAGTTTAATAACGAATAAAACTGAATAACCACATTTTATTTGCTCATCAAATCTTGCAATGTATGTAACCAATTGACCATCTAGACATTTCTAATTTTTAAAATTTCGATCTTAAATCAGGTGACAAAAAATTTTCTAAAATCAAATAGTACCATACACATTATAATTACACAAAAAAGTTTATCCTGAAAAATAACAGTAGACTTCACGTTAATATTAGTAGTCTCACTTAATTTTTAAAAGCATATTAACTTGACAGATTACTAAAAATGTTTTCAAATGCACTAGGTGAGGTGGGACCAATAGGATAGAATAGGAATGATGGAGTATACGTGGCGGCGATGGGTCCAGCGTGGGCTAGCCATTATCATTGATGTCGCAACTTGCAGCGTTGTATGTCGTCCCAGTTGGCGGGGTCCGCCACATGGCCTCTTCGTGTGGGGCCCCCTATCTTCTGTTGTCTCATTCTAATTGGGTCCCAATTTTTTGACCAGCCCCCTTAACACGTGGGATATTATTTAATTATTTATTTTATTTTATTTTGTTTTCTTTTATTTTCCCAATTAGATATATGCAAAAACATAATTTAAGCTAACAAAACTCTCTTTTCTTAACTAAAATAAGAGACCAATTTTAATTACACGCCTGGTGATCTTCCATGTTTAGAGTGCCTATAAACTGTGTTTGAATCTATATACTGCATTATAAAAAAAATCAATTTATTTTAACCAATTAAAAATATTTTAATTTTGTGTTGTAATAAATACATAAATTAAAAATATTTAGTAGTTTCTAGAATTTTTAGTTTTGTATTTATATGCCTTATTAAATACTTCTTTTAAAATTTAGAAACTCATACAACATTCAAAACGTTGAGTTTGAAAATTACAGATTTATGAAGTTGTGAAATGTTGTTTATTAGGAGATTTACATTTTAAAATTTTATTTATCAATTATAAATATGAAAGTTCATAAATTGATTACAAACAATTTGGTTAATAAACTTATGAGATTACAAAAAATTTGGTTCATAGACTTGTTAGAAATAAACCTAAATTTCGACATTCAAAATTGTACTTTAAATCAAAAAGAATTTAAAACTTATAGAACTATAAAATCAATATTTTTATTTTAGTTTTTATAGAAGAAAAAATAGTCACAAATCTTATTGGACACACTAAAATTTTAAATATTTTCTATTAATTTCCGGTCGAACAACTTCAAGTTTTCTAGAATAATGTACTTTCACTGTTTACTAAATTTTAATGTTTTATTAGATTTGAAACTAGAAAATAGAAATTTCAAACAAGCTCAAATGGCCAAATACAATTATAGAAATTAAAAGTTCCCTAATTTATATTTTTATCATACTAATTTAACTAATACAAAAAATATAAATGTTTTGTTTTATTTTTGAAAGATATACTAAAACCAAAATATTGATACATAAAATCATGTAGAAGAATTTTTACGTGTTACTAATTTGTTTTGTTGTGTAATATTTAAAATTAAATATCAAAATGTAAAAATATCAACCTGATTATAATTGAAATGATTAAGGTACATACATTAGATATACAAGATATGGGTTCAAATCTTTTATGTGTTTTATTTTTTGTTTAACTTTAAAAAATAAATATAATTAAAAATGTTAATTAAATTTTTTTTCACATATTTACTTTCGTTGACTTGACTTTATTAATTAAAATAAAACATAGAATATAATTCTTTAAGAAAATGAGTTATATCAATATATGTGTTGTTAAAATTTGAAGGAAAGTAAAACAGGAAGACAAGAGAGAGCAAGTTATAATTATAAATGAAAACAAAATCTAAACTTTAAAAGGTTAGAAAATATTTAATAAAAAAGAGGAATTGATTTGAATGAATTAATTATCATATCTTACTTATGAACAAATAATAAAGAAAATGAAGAAATGATTAAAAATAAAGAAATAAAATAAAATAAGAGTAAAGTACAAAACAGACTTTTGGGTAGCGTGGGGTAGCGATCCAATGAAGTCGGTCCCAGATTAGAAATGATGAGGACTATGAGCATCATGAGTTTCCGTGCCCGACATTTCGGGCGGGTCGTTTTATTATTATCATTATTATTTATTTTGTCTGAGGTGGCGTCTTCTGGTTGGCTACCAGTAGAAATCCATCTTCCCTAATACTCATTCGGACCCACCATGACATCACATGTGTTTCCGCCCAACATCATCATTTTCTACCATTGTCAACAAAGTATTGTAACGTATGGAAGATGAGTTAAATTACAAATTTAGTCAATTAAATTTAAAGTTAAATCGTAAATTTGATTTTTATGATTTAAAAATAATAATAATAATTTAGTCTATGATTTTAAGAGTTAGAATTTGGTCTTTAAGATTCAATAAGATCTCATATGTCCTTGACATATGGTTTGATAAAATTCTCATAAATAACATTTAGCATATGAACTATTTATATTTATCAAATTACAAAGATGGTAGAGATTGGAGGTATTTGGCCCCCAAAAGGGATTGGGGTTTTAAGTCCTCAGGAAATCCCTTTTCTTAATACCCATATTCTTCTCAATTCTAATTTTCTTCAAATCATAGAAACTGATAACCTGATTTGAAGATTCTGTTTAAAATGTGAACTTCCTGTTCTTGTGTGGTCCAACTCTATGGCCTCGTGACTAAAAAACATCGTTTCTATGTTTTATTCAGTTTTTGGCCTTCTTATTCTTTTTTACACGAATGGTCTAATGAGTTATTATTTTACATAAACGTTTGGCCCAATTTACTTGCGGTCATGAACTTCTCAAAAAGATTTTCTTTTCAAAACCTACGCAAGTAAGGAAAGTTTCTCCAAAAATCCAAAAAAAATTATCCTCATAAATACAAGCAATAATCAACAAAAAAAATATGTTTCAAATGAGAAAACAAGGTATATTTGATATATATATAACATTACATATTTGATATTTCTAGAAATAAAACTAGTGTATATTTAATTAAGTGCATGAACAAGGCAATTTGTATAATATCTTGAACAATATATATGATGTGTACTTACATTTTTCAGTATATTTGTAAACACAGAAGAAAAAAAAAAAAAGATAAAATAAACCATGGTATATGTGATGTATATGTAAGTATGTTACTAACATATTCAACATATACTTGAACTTAATGGGAAGTGATGATTTTCAATTAGGAATATAAAAAAAAAAAAAAAAAAAAA
>QLSR01000187.1:150724-158224 GCA_031780015.1 Citrullus colocynthis
AAAAAAAAAAAAAAAAAAAAAAAAAACTCCTAAAATGAACGAAACATTAATCTAAAATATCGTGCATTAAATGAATATCAATCAATCGAAATTACTAAATAACAAAAACAAAGTCAAAATTCGTAAATGATGTTAATAAGGAAAAAACTAAATATTTCAAAAATTTATTGATGAAAGAGAATGTAATTAATGATATTTTAGAAAATAAAATCCTTATATAATTAAGAGTAAATTAAAAAATGATATATTTTTTTTTATTTTAAAATATTACAAAATTAAAAGATGTAAGAGAATATCACAAGGTTAAAGATGTTTCAAAATATTGTTCAAATCTAGTTGTGAAATATTACTAAATTTTAGAACATTTGTGAAATACTAGTTATATAGTAGACTAATTCCCTAAATCTTTCTTAATTATTTATATTGTGGCTCACAACTTATCAAGACTTCACTACTTCACTCTTTGCACCGAACTCCTGCTAAATTTGTTTCATAAGTTTATGAATTTTTTGATTTTGTGTTAGAAAAGATTCTTACACATTTACACATTATAAATGTTTAATAAATAGAATTTTGGCATGGGCTATTTTTAAATATAGGAAAATGAACCAAAATATTTACAAATAACAAAATTTCATTGTCTATCACAGTCTATCGTAGATAGACTATGGTATTTTGTTATTCAATAGTTTTGTCATTTAAAATAATTTTTCTTTTTGATATGTTAATATTTTCAAATTAAATGATAAATTAATATAAATTTAAATTTTATATCTTAAAGAACCCTAAAACTCTTAATTTAGTGTTTAGTATATTCATGGACTTTATAAAATATTTAATAGGTCAATCATCTAACTAGTAAACACAAAATTGAAATGACTTAGTGGAACCAATATAAGGCATTCACTCTCTCGAAACTGAACAATTTGAGTTAAAATAAATTTTTGGCAAGCACTCAAATGTTAAAACTCGAAATCAAATGTCACTTAGTATATAAATAAAACAATGAAACAATATTGATCCAAATATTAGCTTAGTTTAAAAAGAGTGGAAAAATGGGTCATATTTATTCATTAACTAATAAATAATCTATGTGTACATGTTTTTTTCTCCCAAGATTATAGTTCAGACAAAAGCTTGGAACTTTAATCTATAACAGATGGCTACTAATGTCATAATTCGTTAAATTATGTTTAAGTTGAGAAACTATATTAAAGCAATTGATTGATTATTTTTAACAATATAGTTTTATTGAATTTATTTGAAAGCGTCAATAGTTAAATAACCCAATAAAATATGAGTTAATCTAATCAAAGTTATACGACTAAACTTTGGTAATTATTAAAATTTGATTGGTTGAACAACAGATAATCTCAAACAAATGTCATAGACTAATTAATGAAGTTGTTATTTTAAAACCTTTAGAAAATTAATTGTTTTAAGGCAAAGTGAGGATAGTTAAAGCTGACTTACCATATATATTAAGGACAAAGAGGTCTTTAGCTTGAATTTAAAAATAATAATAATTATTTATTATTTCAAAACAAGAAGATATTCATAGGAAAAATGGAGGAGGAGTATAAATGTAGGAAGGTATGTATTTTTGAGTTTAGAGTACTCAATCCAAGAGTATAATGTACGGTGATATGGTGCCTTTTTATTCAATTTAAAATAATATGAATTATACTAAATTATTGTTGTGATATAGGAAATAGCATTTTAGTCTCTATATTTTGAAATTTGATCAACTGTACTTTCAATTGTTCAATTTTAGTTCATGTACTTTCAATAAATCTTAAATTTAATTTTCATGGTCGGTTAAGTGTTTTTTTTTTAATAAAAAAAAATCTTTTTTTTTCTATAAACATTTCTACTTTATTAAATTATGAAAACATATTCTTATATTATATTTATTTTGTATGAATATTATTGTTTTATTATTTGATCAATTTTGGTAAAAGTTAAATTGGAAAGACTAACTTTAAGATATTTTTGGTAATACATGGACCAGAATTAGACAATTGAAAGTATAAAGAATAAAGTTGAACCAATTTTAAAGTTAGGTAATCAAAATGATATATATATATATATTTATTTATTTATTTATTTATTTATTTATAGTAGCATATTTGTATTTTACAAAATAAAAAGTATAATAAAATAACTAACTAGTCTCACATTTTCCATTTGGTATAGTTGTATTAAAAAAAATAAAATATATTTTTTTTTATTATTATAAAAAACCATATATATAGCATACCATATAGGCGTGTCAAATAATTGCTTAATTAGTTTTTTTTGTTTTATTTTATTTTATTTTTTTATTAACAAAGAAGTTGATTAGTTATTTAAGACATTATATATATAATTATGATCAATATATTAAAGGATCAAATGTCTACTTTTATATCTTATTAAAAAGAATAAAGCATACAATTTCCTATTTTTAAAGACATTAAAATGACATCATGTTTAGAATATATTTAATTCGATGACCATGTTTACGAAAAGAGATATATATCTAGACGTCATTAATCAGATTATTATTATTATTATTATTATTATTATTATTATTATTATTATTATGTGCAAAGGTCAAATTAAAATTTATAGATAAAATCAATAGTGTTGACTTTTGCGGTAATTAATGAAATTGACAATTAAGTTAATCCAAGTTTAATATATGTATAGTTGCGGTCACTTTTAATTAAATGTGATTTTTTACCTAAACTTAAAATAATGACATAAAGAGGAGAATGTATGATTGCATTTTGGTTTATGGGTCGCCTTCAAAATAATCATATCAATTATAACTTTGATTATATGAATCATAATCCAGAAATAAATAATAAATAAAGCTTCAAAAAGTGCTAATATCTTAAATCATTTGAAAAATTACATAATTAATTTTACATATTATGGCTATTTTGGAGATGTGGTTCTCTAGTTTACAACGTCATTAATGATATTATATACGTTGGCATTTCAAATAATGTCCATGCCTATACTTCTCTTTCAAAATTAAAAAAAATATTTTAAATAACAAAACTGTTGTAAATATTTACAAATAATAGTGAAATATCACAGTTTATTTATGATAGACCGCGATAGATTACTATCTATGTTTATAATGAAATAGATAGATAGAAAAGATAGTCTATAAGACACGGTAAAATTTTGCTATATTTATAAATAATTTTATTCATTTTTTTCTGTATGAAAACAACCCACAAAATTACTTAAGCTTTTTTTTTTTTTTTTTTTTCCTCCTGAGGTAAAAAATAAAAATAAATTATGTCACTTATGATCTCAAAATCCCTATTCTTATTTTTTATTATTTTTTATTATTAAAAAAATCCATATTCTCTAATTCCTGTTGTTAGGAGTTGGGGGATTAAACAAATTTTTATTTGTTTCATATTTTAAAAATATTTTAACATGAGAGGCAGAAGTTTAAACTTCTAACATTTTGGCTTGTTTAGTATTTACCAACTTTTCAATGTAGGATATATTTTTCTTTTTTACCACGTTTCTCACTTTTCATACCTTTTGTTAGCTCCAAGATACAATCTATTTGAATACCATTCTTCTTCTTCAATTTTATGTCTAATAAAAATTTATTAGACACTAGTTAAGTTATAAATTTGGAAACTAATTAAACATATAAAATACAAAGTAATAACACATTAAAATTTTTTCTATAATTTCTTTGTATTCAAGTTATCGGACCAATTTGACAAAAAAAAAAAAAAAAAAAAACGTTAAATAAAAAAATTGGAGTAATTAAACTCAAACTTCAAAATCTATAAAATCTATAGATTAAATTTGTAATTTAACCTTTTTTTCTTTGCATTATATTATTTTTTAATATTTGTAAAATAAAGAAAATACTTGACAATAAAGTAGTAAGCTAATTTCAAAGAATCCAATAATTTTTATCCATGTTATCGACAGACTGAATTTTTTATAATTTTCCAATATTTTGCATTTTATAGATTATTCTCAAAATTAAATTTTTGTAGGTAAGATAAATTATTATAAATAAAAAATATCAAACTATTTACAAATATAATAAAATTTTTATTGTCTATCAGCAATAGTAGATTGTGATAGATTTCAATCGTTTGAGAGATAGAAGTCTATCGTGGTCTATTACTCAAGCGATAGAAGTCTATTGCGGTCTATTGCTGATAGACAATAAAATTTTTGTATATTTATAAATAATTTTGCTTATATTGGTATATTTGAAAAGAGTTCAAAATATAATATATAAATCATGTACTTGCCCCAATAATTTATGCAATTTATTTTGATGACCCATTGGGCTTTGCAATTGAGACAATTTGGATAAATTTTGGTATTCTGGCTGAGTCCATTGGTCAATGTCAACAAGACACAATGGTTGGTGCCAGAGAAAGAGAATCAAAAGGATCCATGAAATAACTTTTGTTCCAAGGGATAATAATATATTTGATAGTAATCAAAACGCAAAGTATTGTGCTTTCAATTTTCTTTCTTTGTGTGTAATGCTTTTTGTATATCTTTTCAGCTCTTACTTTGCTTCATTAAAGCCCTTTGTCAGGTTAATTTTGTGCTTATGAATGTCACAAATAAAGAGCGAAATAATCGTGGAATAATCTCTGTCTTGAAAGTAATTGCGATACGACTTTAGTACTAATCCTCTAACACCACACTCTTAATAGATAAGTACTTATTAAAAAAGAGTTGGAATTAAGAAAAAAATATTTACTCAGAGAAAATAAAAAATAAAAAATAAAAAATTAGGAGTGTTAAAAAAAATCAATGATCCAAAAAATTCGATAAACCCAACTTACCCTCTTTGGTTTGGGTTGGGTTATCAACTCATTTAGGTTGGTTTGAGTTCAAATAAATGAAAATCTTATGGGTTGGGTTGGTTCATAGGTTCACCTAAAATAACTCAAACCAACTTGAACTAACCTTAATTTATTATTAATTTTAAAAAGTATTTTTTAAACTTATGATACAATTATATATATTATTTTTATTTTATTTAATTTTATAATTTCTTAGATAGTTTATTCTCCAACAACTCTTAAAAATAGTTTTTTCAGCACTTTGGAAGAAAGATTTTGACAATATAAATTGAAATTGAATTGTTAATCTTAATTCAATATACGAAAACAATGAAATTAAATTTTTACATATTAACAATTTACTTACTTTTAGAACAAAAACTTAAGATCGCAGTAACCCAAACCAACCAAATCCAAATTTTTCGTGGTTGGGTTAGGTTAGGTTCAATATTTAATAAAAGTTATTTGCCTGGAATAAACTTACAATAGAACAATTAGATTAAACCTAAAAAGCCCTCACTCCAATTCAACTCAAGAACACCTTATAGAAAATTCAAGTAACATTAAATCTATAATCACCCCATTAAAATATTTTAAAAAAAATTTGTAACGTTAAAATGATCCCAAAATCAAAGAGAATAGGTAATTTTAACGTCAAATCATTCCTAACGAATACAACTTTTCAATTTAACATATACATGAACTTGAATGACCATTTGTTAAATCTTCATAAACATTAAAAAAAAGAAAAAAAAGATTTTGAGTTTATTTATTTCAAAGGAAGAATAGAGCAAAAAAAGGATTTTGTTCTAAAGTCCAGGAGTGAATGGGACCTCTGTATCCGGCAACCACGACTGGCCAGCAATGAAATTTTGGACACTAAACTCTGATGCCTCTGTTTCATTGGTTATAACACGATAGCCTTTCCAATTCACTCGCTGAGTAGTGGATGAACGAGGACCAATATTCTTATACTCTCCATAATATAAAGTATTAAGTGCAAATTCACCATCCCATTCCAACCAACCCACTGGATCAACCAAATTATCAAGGTAAGTTTTCATGAAAACTGTTCGAGAATACTCCTTCCATGGCCTTCCTAAGTAAGTTTTCACTCTGCTCTCCACTGCTTTCAAATCATCTGTAGCCATCACTCGTGAATTGTGAATTGAAATGCCAGTGTTTTGATTTGGGTCAGTTCGTCCTTGAGCGGTCACTGCATTTTTCTGACCATTCATTGGCTTCCTTGCGTAAATCATGCAGTTTTGTAGAACAACTGCACCATTTCCAAATATGAAATCTACTGTACCGTAAATATAACACTCTTTATAGAATTGTCTTTGTGAATGCACGTAGAGGGTGTCTTGATATCCTTCGAATGCACAATGGTAGAAAACAGAAAGATCCGCGCCTGATCGGAGAGCTACTGCTTGATGGTTTTCAGGACCTGCGGTGTTTCGGAATGTGATTCCTCGAGCTATAAATCCTTCACCAGTCACCGCTGTTTGTCACATAATACAAACATTTAAATATACACTATGTTATGTTATAAACTCATAGAAAATTATTTTAATAAAACTATAAAAATATTTACAAATAAAAGTAAAATATCACGGTTTATTTGTGATAGATCGAGATAGACTTACTATCTGTGTTTATCATAACATAGATAGACATAGATAACAGTCTATCACTTATAAACAGTTAAATTTTGCTACATTTGTAAATATTTTTGTTCATTTTTCTACATTTGAAAACAACCCTAAACTCAATACATAAACATGAAAATAAAAAATAGAATAAAATAAAAAGTGACAATGTATATAACTAATTGACATTTGGCAATCATATGATGTATACGATGATGCTATGATGAAATGCCACGTGTATAGCATAGACAAAGAAGCTAGACCTATTTGATTTGCAACCTAGATTCTGTTACATTTTCATGAGTTTATCAAATATACATTTAATAGACAACTAGAACTCTGTTTCTGAAAATTGTTTTTGGATCTTATAATCTAAACATTCCAAATTTTGAAGAAAACAAACATTTTTATGTTTCAATTATATCTAAATTTTAAATCTTAAATTTTAAAATGTAGAATTTTATTAAATAACGATAAAAAACGTAGAACTATATTATGTCATGTTATAAACTCATTTAATTTTTTAAATTAAAATATATATTATTTAATGTATTATAAATTATAGGAAAAATAAATATTTACAAATAATAGCAAAAATATCACAGTTAATAGACTGCGATAGATCGCAATAGACTACTATTTGTGTCTATCATGACACAGATAGACACACATATATAGTAGTCTATCGTAAATAGATAATAAAATTTTGACGTATTTGTAAATATTTTGATTCATTTTTCTATATTTGAAAACAACCTTAAATTATATACTTACAAAATAATAAGTAATAATAGTTTATCATCAACTAATACTTAGTTGCTAACTACAACTAATTTTATGATTTATAGATATAGTATTGTACACATTTTGATTAATTGTTAAAATCATAGTCCAAATTTTGAATCTACTACCAAACACATATATGAAAACATGAAATGTAACTTTGTATTTATTGAATCCATGGGCAAAAAGATTCTTATATTTTATTATTTTTATTTGGAAATGGAGAATAGGAG
>QLSR01000187.1:163224-238839 GCA_031780015.1 Citrullus colocynthis
CTATAAAAAAAAAAAAATAATAATAATAATAATAATGATGAGAGGATTATAAAAAAATAAATTGAGTCAGACTTTTTAGGTAAAATAATAGCGGTATAGTTTAGATAATTGTATACTGGGGCGTATTTGTTTGAGCAAATTTACTACTTTGCCACATCACCCACACCCAGCCCACTAGAGTGATCAATTTGTCAATGTAGCTCCTCGTGAACACGGTCCATTAGTACTTTTTCTAGGGCCGCCTCAAATACATCATCACCGATCCATTTATGGGCCCACATTCGGCTTCGGCCCGTTTTCTATTGAGCTTCCTCTTGGCATTGGGCCGTCATGACGGTGACTTGGCCCGTTAAAGCCCTTCTTACGTAACAGGAATGACGTCCATCCAACACAACTTTAGGGCGGTAAATTTTAAAAAATGTCTCAAATAATTTATTTTTCCCCTGTTTTTAATCAATAAAATAAATTTTTTTAACAAAAATTTGGCATGATTTTTTTGCTAAATTATACAAAATACTCCTAAACTTTATACTTTAGGTAAAAAATATCTTTGAATTTTCAAAAACACTTAAAAAATATCCTTGTTGTAAACTTTGAAGGAAAACTATTAGGCTTTGTTTTAAAAATATCCTTGAATTTTCAAAAAGTTTCAAAAGGTTGAAGCAGGGAGAGAAAAAATGGAAGAGGGGATGGGAAGAGCATTTTAAACTTTTTCTTTCAAGGATATTATTAATGCAAATCTTGAAAATTTATATTTATGCAATGAGATATTAACCATTTTTGTTCATATATTAGGTGTAAGGGTTTTTCTTTTTCTTTTTAACATTTCCGTAAGTTAATGGATATTTTTAAATGTTTGAAAATGTAAGGATATCTTTTAAACAAAACATTAACAATTTCCACCCAAAACTAATGGTAAAAGTATTTTTGATACAAATGACAAAGTTTAAGGGCATTTGTATAATTTAGCCATTTTCTTTTTCAGATTTATTAATTCTACAGATTAGTTTATTTTCAGATTTTATTTTTAAAACATCAACGGTAATATGCTAATTCCTCATTCCAGGCAGGTAAGTATAACAAAATAAAATTTACATGATACATATTACCACCAAATAACTTGCCTTTTTAGTTTGCTTCTTTTTTGAAACTACTAAAATCAGCCCTTGAAAGTCCAAATTTAAGCTTAACCACTTAGAAGTCTAACGCGCAACCCGTTTTATTAAATTCAGCAATGTAAAACTAAAGAGATAAAAAAATATTTTTATTCTCTTCTTTCTCACTATCTAAATCACGATTCACACTCTCTCCCCCTTTCATCCTCAATTTCATTCTTCAATCTGCATCTTCTACTTTTTTATTTTTTCCCTGCCCTATGCATGTTGTTCAACCACCCCTTAGCTTTGTTGATGATTTTTTTTTCTCTCTCTTCTTAAATCTACTTTAATCCACCTTAAAATAAGTATTATAACAATTAGTTGGACATTATCATAAAGAAAATATAAATAAATAACGTATCTTCGACATATCTATATCTTAATTTTTTAAAAATTAGCTTATCATTGTATCCTATTGCATCTGTATTTTGTATCCATAACTATATCTATGCTTCTTAGGTAGGAATTGCTTGAGTAAAATTAGGGTTAAAATCAATTTTGCTTGGGGGGATTGGCAATGATTGAACTCTTTGTTATATTTCTTTAAGTTTTGTGCAACACTTTAATTGCTTAAGATGCGCATTTGTTGAATTAGTGTTATTGTGTCTAAAAAAAAAATCTCTTCGAATCTGCTTTTTCTTATTTATTATTATTCTTTTCTCATCCTCTTTTGTAGACAATTACGTTGGCAGTTTATAGCCACTTGTAATATAAATATGTATATTTTTCACATGTTCTTGTTTTTCTCTATGGACAGAATTTGGTTAATTCCAGATTGAAATAAGGTAATATGTTATTAAGGGTCTTTAAATCTATCATGAAAGAGACCCCAAAAAGATTAAGATCTTTGTTAATAATTAAGGTCCACTTCAAAATATCTTTTTTTCTTCTTTGAAACTGTTTCCCTTTCCATTTATTTTGATTTATTTCATAATCATGAATAGCATTATACACTATTGATTTTGCAGTTCACGTGCTACTTTTCAACTAGCTTTTTGAATAATATTTTGATTAATTGATCAAATATTTATTTATTCTTTTATTAATTTACATTCCACACAAATAATTAATTATTTTTTATTTTATTTCAAAACATAGAATTCAAACCGCACCTTTACATTTTCAAAATTTTGAAAGTTGTATCAATTTAAACTTAAAATTAAATTTTTATAAGTGAATCAATTTAAACTTTCTATTAAGATTTCTTGAAACTTGTCTCATGCATTCAATGTAACATGTATTTAGATTAATAAAATGGATGATTAGAATTAGTACATAGACAATTTTCAACAGAAATCTTAATTGAAAGTATTAACTGATTGGTTTATGAAAGTTTAGAGCATAATAAATGGTGTAAATTGATGAATATATATTTAAATTTATACAACTAGGAAAGTTTAGAAGTGTAAATTCAAACATATCCAAAATTGTTAAAATTTTGTTGAGGAAAATTTCAAGCTGTTTAATTAATACTGATTTTGTTTTTATTTTTAAATTTATGGAAATTGATAATTGGGGGATTGCGTAGCTGGTCATTTTAAGTATGGATTATAGATAGCCTTTAATCTTTTGTTTCAATTCGTTAGGTTCCAAATTGCATATTAAAAAGATGATAATTTTTTTTTTTTTGGGTACGTTTTTATTTTCTGTTAACTATCCAACAAAAAGATGATGTGACATTCATTACCTAATTCATTGCTATCCCTACCACTGTCGACCTCTAATGTGTCTATGGCTCCACCATCGACCTTCATTTCATTTTACACTAATGACAATCAGTCAAATTAAAAGTATTACAAATCATACTCCCATTATTCATTCACATTATAATTTTGCTTTATTAAATATGTTTTTTTTTTTTTCTTTTTATCGTTGATATACTCTACATTATTTCTAAAAGGATATTGACTTCGTTATACTCTTATTTCCTACTTACTAATAACATGTTATGCAAGTGTATTAGATTCCGTTCCAAGTCATCTCACACAAACTCTAATGAACTTCAATAAATTCAAAGTCCAATAATAATACATAATATTCCATTCCAATAATAATGCAAAAATTACTCCAATCTCCACACATAAACCCTACTTAAACCTATTACTAAATATGCAATAGTATAACAAAAACTCCACCCTCTAACTAAATATCATACTTACAATTGCAACATTCAAATCTCACACAAACAAATTATAGTACACACGAACCCGGGTTTTCTTATCGATAAAAACCAACAAAATCTAGTGCAGCTCACCAATCCGGTTGATCAACGATAGAGCATTACTAGTCAACTGCGCAATGTTGACGATCCTAGTCCTAACCGCGGCCTTAACGCCGCCGTTCACCGCCTTCCCCTGAAACCCGTCACTACAAGTTGTTTCATCGGTGAGGGCGGCGCTAACCCAAGTCTGAACATTACTCATAACGAGATCAAAATCGCGGCCACGGCGGAGCTTCGGCATCTCGGAAATGGAGGCGGCGAGGGAGTCAACAGAGTCCCTCAATTCTTCCAAACAATCGTTAAGAGCAGCGACATCTCTGTAGGGGAGGCCGTGGGAATGGGAAAGCTTGAGAATTTGAGTGGCGGCGGACTTGACAGAGGAGAGAGAGACGGAGAGGGCGGCGGTGGCCAAAAGGCGAGGGCTTGTTTGAATGGCATTGGCGTGGACTGAAAGAGAGGAAAAACAGAGACGAGGGTAAGTGGTGGAACTGCATGAGGTTTTTATGAATTCTGTGCTGCTTTGTGGAGTTATGGCTGAATGAATGAATGTTAATTGGAGAATTAATTGGAAAATAATGAAAATTTTCTTGGAATTTGAGAAACCCATCTGTAAATGGATGGAATTAAGGAAGAAGGGGAAGTGATGAAGGGAGAGAGGAGAAATGGTTTTTGTATTTATAAGCAAACGAAAAATGGTGTTAAGTGTTACGTGGATTCATATACATGAAACCTCTAATACAAAAATGAGGAGGAAAGGGGAAATTTTGAAAAAATAGTCATTATTCAACTTCGCCATAGTCATGTAGGTTGGGACTCTCATATGTGAATTCAAAATTAAACCTATTTTTTTCTCTATTGCTTATAATCATTTTCAATTTTGTTTTCAGTAAATTGGTTGAATTATTAGTTAAATTCTAAAAACAAAATTAGTTTTTTTAGTTTTCAAAAATTGGCTTGGTTTTTAAAAATATTAACAAATGACAATTCAAAAAAGCTAGAGGAGAAATGGGCGTTCATTGGTTTAATTTTCAAAATCTAAAAGCCAAAAATCAAATGGTTACCAAATAAAACTTGGTAACCATTACGTTTTTTGTTTTTGGTTTTTGAGAATTTAGTCTATAAACACTTCTTCCGCTTCTAAATTTTTTATTTTGTTATCTACTTCTTGCCAATGTTTTAGAAAACAAAGCAACATTTTAAAAACTACAAAAAGTAATTTTTAAAAACATGTTTTTGTTTTTGGAATTTAGCAATGAATTCAACTCTTGCACTTAAAGAAATATAAAATCACGGTAAGAAATTAAGAGAAAATATGCTTAATTTCAAAAACCAAAAACAAAAAAATAAAATGGTTACCAAACTATGACTTTTTTTTTTTTTTGAGTTTTTGCTTTAAAAAAGTAAGCCTATTTTATTTCCACTTTTAGAATGGTTTTCATCTATTTCAAGTAAAAGATTTATTCTTAGCCAAACTTCAAAAACAAAAACAAGATTTTAAAAACTACTTTTTTTTAATTTTCAAAAAAACTTGACTTGTTTTTTAAAATTTTAGTAAAAAAATATAAAATAAACCAATAAATTTAGTTAGTTGAAGAGTTGTTTATATGTTGATTTAAAAAAATATAAAATAAACCAATAAATTTAGTTAGTTGAAGAGTTGTTTATATGTTGATTTAAAAAAATATAAAATAAACCAATAAATTTAGTTAGTTGAAGAGTTGTTTATATGTTGATTTAAAAAAATATAAAATAAACCAATAAATTTAGTTAGTTGAAGAGTTGTTTATATGTTGATTTAAAAAAATATAAAATAAACCAATAAATTTAGTTAGTTGAAGAGTTGTTTATATGTTGATTTAAAAAAATATAAAATAAACCAATAAATTTAGTTAGTTGAAGAGTTGTTTATATGTTGATTTAAAAAAATATAAAATAAACCAATAAATTTAGTTAGTTGAAGAGTTGTTTATATGTTGATTTAAAAAAATATAAAAAAAAACAAAAAAACCAAATTGTTACAAAAACACCTTTAATATCTCTAGATACAAATTTGAAACATTTTTTTAGTTTCTGTCATATACTCAAAGATGTAGAATCTATAAACTATATTGAGATAGCTTCATCAAATAAATTTTAGTTACATCGTAGTCAATTATTAAATTTAAGTTTTATGAAATATGTATGCTTTTAATAATAATTAGATGTAAATTATAAATCTATATGTTTTTAATACACTAGTTAAATATTTATTTGATAACTCTTTTTTATAAGTAATATTTGGGTGTAGGTTGGATTACATCACCATCTTTTTGCAGCACACTGAAATAGAAATAAGAGTGAATTAGATGGCAAACTTTGGTGGAACTTTAGAATGTGTAAGATATTTTTGTTCAATTTGAATATATATATAATATATATATATATATATAGGGTACCTTGAAAGGTCTCATCCAATAATTTCTTAAGAGAGAGGAAGGTGAGAAAATAAGAGGGTGTTGAGAAAGCGATAGAAGAAGAGAAAAGGAAACTAAAGTTGCCATAGCCGACAACATTGGGTCCAAATAAAGCCAAGTAATATCCTTTGCTTTATATTTTACAGTCGTGATGCATGAACAAAGATATTTGTTTTGCAACATCTTATTTTATATTGTGATGCATGTACAAAGATATTTGTTGTGTTATAACAAACTACTTTTACAATCTTATGATTGTAATAATTTTTTTTCGAATTTACGAATTTTTCATGTTAGTTATCTCAATTATTTTTTCTCTTGTTCTTCTTGTAGAAGTAAGACGTTTTCCCATTTTGAAACTTACATAGCAAGAAATGGAAGAGTTTCATTTCATAATTTTAAAGAAAATTGTTGACAATTAGAAATGAAATGTTTAGTTTCTAGTCTCTTTGACGTCTTAGAGAAAAATGATGTGATATCTTTAATTATCATTAATGCTAGCAAAAATATTATTTGCTTCTAGTTCTAACACTATTAGGTGGTATATGCAAATTCTTTTTGTTAAATTAATCTCTCTTTCACGCAACTCTCTCCCTTATTTGCACAACTCTTGCTCTCACCTAATTCTTTCTTCCACTTTGTGTTGTCTTAAACGTGCGCTCTCACCTAATTCTTTCTTCCACTTTGTGTTGTCTTAAACGTGCGCTCTCACCTAATTCTTTCTTCCACTTTGTGTTGTCTTAAACGTGCTTTTGATAACCATTTCGTTTGTAGTTTTTAGTTTTTAAAAATTACAAAAAATTACTTGCATTTTGAAGAATTTATGTTTGGTCCCTAAGTTTCCTAAACTTATTTTTTCAATCCCCTAATTAGGATAGATGCATTTTATCCTAAATTTTCAAAATATACCATTTTAGTCTCTGAGTCTTTTAAAATAGATTTAAAAGGTCATTGCAATAATTTTATTATTATTTTAAATTAGAAAATTAATTTTTTGAAAAAAAAATATCCCTTCTTTCTAAAATTATTTTTTAAACTTATTTTTATAATTTAAAATGTCCTATAATTATAATATATATAGAAAAAAGTTTAAACTTATTCTTAAAAACTAGGGACTAAAAAAGTATTTTTTAAAAACTTGGAGACCAAATACACCTATTCTAAAAAAACTCAAGAAAAAAAAAATGTACATATTTTTCAAAACTAGAGGGCTAAAAAGATAGTTTTCCCTAAAAATTAAGTTTATAAACACCTCTAAATTTCTTATTTTGTTGTCTATTTTTTTCTCAATATTTTCAAAAGTCAAACCAAGTTCTTGAAAACTAAAAAAAGAAGGAAAAAAAAGTTATTTTATTTTTAGAGTTTGACTAAGAATTCCAACTCCTTAATTTAAGAAAGATGCACATAATTATAAGAATTTAACAAAATAGAAATAAATTTAATTAAAAAAAAAAAAAATAAATGGATACCAAACCAACCCTTGTTAGCTAGCATGCTGATTTCTCCAAATTTGAATATGGTATTGAGCTTCTTTAGATTTAGAATCATTGGTCATTACTCGTCCTTTTCTCAAATTGTGTTGCCACTCTCTTCTTTGCCTGGCCGCCCAATTCAATCTTCTAAATAATGTATAATTTGTCAAGACTTGCAAGTTGATTTTGTAGGGAAATGCTAGATTTAATATATCATTATTACTTTGTCCAAAAAGAAAGAAAAAACAGTTTTAAGATATTATTGAAGTTCCATAAAAAGGGTTTTGTTTGTGGGACATCGATGGTAGCAACTTGATCACATGAATTTGGGCCATACGTAAGAAATTATTTTGAAAGTGGCCCCCCATACGATGCCGTTTGCTTATCTAAGTATGAATATAAAGCAACTAGGTGCAAAAACGCATACTATATCCATTCACAAACAATGAGATAAGTATGAATATAAAGCAAGTAACTGCAAAAACGCATACTATATCCATTCACAAACAATGATTAGGTGCAGTCTATATCTAATTCTCATGCTCCCTTCCTCAACGTACAAAGAAAAAAAAATTAAAAAGATCCATTTGTTTTTTTTTCAAAAAAAAAAAAACAAAAACAAAACAAAACAAAAATTGTCATGTGCCAATTTTTATAAGAACAGCTTTTAGACTGTACAAATATTTGCAATCTACCTAAGTATTTTTCCTATATCTATTTCAACTTCATAGCTCTAGTCATTTAAAATATGTGTATATTAAGACACAACCAAGCTTTTTGTTTTTTATTTGTGCAAATTATATATGAAAAATACCCCATTTAAACATAAGTCTTTGTATCTATTTGTCACTTTAATTGATTATATTCATGTCTAATTAAAATGGCTTTCCCATTTAAGTTTCTTATGAGTAATTTTGGATGGAAGAATAAATTTAAAAATTAGTGAAAAAGAAAAAATAACAAAACAAAAACGTTGAAGCATGAGAAAATAAGAAATTAGGCATTTCGGCTCAACCTCCACCTCAGTGCCCAACAATTGGTTTGAGATTGAGATGCTCAACAAACCTGCGCATACTTGATCCAAGAGGCCCAAGGAGAGCCCAATTCAGTTCTCCTACTAACCTGTGGTGTGAAGCTAACTAGAAAACGTCTAGCTTAAAGTCTCGTATAAATACAGGCTCGTTTGGATTGACTTGAAAAAAAGATATTAAAAAAATTTATTTTACAAAACCAAATCATTTGACACCAACTGTGAACAAATCATTCCAAGTAAGAAATAACATAAAGAAGTTCTCTATACGATTCTCCATTCATAGCTTTTTAAGCAAGTGAATGTACTGGGATGTTATATCAATGATGATGGGTATATGAATAAAGAGACCTCTCAACAGATTTGAGCCAAACATCACTTGGCATCATCAACAACGAATACCACCTCCCTCAAATAAAATATTATTGAATTAGTTAGTAGATAAATCTCTATCATATTAAATTTTATCATGTACACCCATTCAATTGTGCATGCATAAATACACTAAAAAGTTTAAATTACTCCAAATAAGTAAACCATCTGTGTTTTATCTCCTTTGTATCATTGCTTCTTGACAAATAAATTAACGAGAGCTTTGTACATTCAAAATTTTCTTCGGTTTATTTATTTTCAGCTAAAACTAATTTAAGTATATTTAGAAAGCTTGTTGTTATAATAATCTTTTAATGGATATTCTTAAAAAGAGAGAACGGGAAAAAAAATAAAGAAGAAATAGAATCTTAATTTAGTTGATAAATAATTCCAAAATTAAGTGGATATTATTAATAGAAAATATTTGAGAAGTGGAGCTTTCCATGGAGTCAATTTTGGGTCTAAATGAATGAACAATGACCAATTTTTGTTCATTTTGGTGGGCCCCCAATGACATGGAACCAATCAACTTCTAAGCTTATGCTAACCGTTTCCAACTTTGCTTCTTGACGGCTTAACTTTACTTAAAATATTTTAATTAAACATAAGGTCTAATTTGTACAACACTTGTTTCTTCCCTCTAATCTTTATCTTAAGATTTTAATCATATTATGTTCAGTTATGAATTTGATCAATATTCTCATATTTCAATAAGATTATAGATCTAGTTTAGGATTGTTTTTAACTATAGAAAAATAAATCAAAATATTTTTAAATATAGCAGAATTTTATTGTTTATATCCAGTAGACTGTGATAGACTACTATCTACTACGGTCTATCATAAATAGACTGTGATATTTTGTTATTATTTGTAAATATTTTTGGCAAGTTTGTCATTTGAAATAATTTTTTTGAACTTATATAATGTTTTTTAGGTAATTAAGAACAACAAGCAACTAATATATATCTTTAATTAAAATTGTGTAATTAAATAGATCATATTAAAGACCTAATAATGTGAGTAAATTAATTATGATTTCAAAACTTAGAACAAAGTGGGTGGGTTCATATATGTAGAATAATTAGATATATTGAAGTAAATGTTGGGTTTTTGATAAAATATTAAAAGAGTAATTGTTTTAAAGAAATGATAGAGTTTCGAACACCTACCATATATAAAACCGCCCTAAGAAATTTAGATACCATCACTAATATCCTACTTGTGGGAGAAATAACACATCATACATCAAGTTGAAATCCTTTCTGATCTCATGCATTCACATGATGACATATATTTATTTCAACTTCTTAGTTCTTCATAATCTATGTAATTATAATGTTGATTATGATAAGCATTAACAGTCCATCATGTTTGATTGAACACTATTCATCAAACTTAGGCCCCTTCAACTCATCAAAGATTAGGTAAACCAAGAGTCTATTTGGTAGACAATTCAAATTTTGTTTTATATTCTCAAATTTATTGAATTCATAAATATATATTTGGTAGGCAATCTAGATTTTGTTTTTGAAAACTATTTTCAAATTTTGTGATCTAAATAGTGCAAATTCTTATAACAAATTTTTTATGTTTTCAATGTATCTAAATTTTAAATTTGAAATTCTAAAATGTAGAATTATATTAGAAAAGATAAAAAAACAATAACAAATATAAAATTTATTATTATAACCTCAGTTATTTTTGTTAAATTTAAATTTGTATTATATAATATATAATATTAATATGATATTACGTAATAATTTATACCAAAATTTTAACATAAAACAAGAGTTTATAAATATATTATCAAACATATTTTGAAAAATTGTTTAAATTAAAATTTTATTTTTGGATGTGTTACCAAATACATATATGAAAACATTAAATACACTTCTATTTTCATTGAATCCTTTGTTTTCAAATTTTCTACCAAATGGATCTTAAATCATTTCAATTATATATTGGATTTTATGTTTTAAGATTATCATTTATTATTTTTTTCAACAACTCTAAAATTGAGAGGTTAAATCATTGATCATTAAAATGATAAATGATGTCTTGGCCAAAATGAATCTAACTCAATATTAATTGGAAAAAAAAAATCAATAGCATGCAAATTATTACTAAATTTTAAAATTATTGTTTGCACAATTTTGTCTTTTTGCTTAAAAACTTTGAATATTTTGAGAATTGTACACGAGAAGCAAAATATATATTTGATGTCCTAATAAAAATTAGCGAAAATATCTTTAAAACACCATTTTTTAAAATAGTTTCCTGTTTTTTTTTTTTTTTTTTTTCTAGAGATATGAATGTTTAGGACCATAATATAATCGATTTTTTTTGGAGTGGCGGTTATGAGTGGGATCATCCCTGAGTAAAGACCCATAACTATTTATTTATAGTTTTTGGTTTTTTAAAATTGTATAGCTAGTTTTCTTTTGTTTTTTTCCGTTAATTTTAAAAGTAAGATGGTAGTTATCTTTGAGCCCTCAAATTTATATAAGTGTTAAAATAGGACCCTTAAATTTACATAATTGTAAAAATTGTAACAATTGTATAAGTTTGAGAGGTTTCATTTCTATTATTTGGGGATCCAATTTCTACCATTAGTATAAGTTCGAGGAACCAATTTTAATACTAATACAAGTTTGAGGATATATTTTTTATAATTGAAAATTTGATGATGTAATTGCAACTACTATCACACTTCGAGGTGGTTTTTCAATTTGCCCATTTTTCTACTATAATTTTCATCTTCCCATATTAAACATTTGAATTTATACGTAGCTAAATTTTAAATTTTAAAAACTATATTTTTATAATTAGTTTTCAAATCTAGACTTGAATTCTTAAGACATTTCTTAAAAGCAAGCTAATAGAACAATTGAAATCAACTAGATGAAAGAAAGATTTGTTAGCTTAATTTTTAAAAATTAAAAATTAATTTAATTTTTTTTTTCGAGAAATATGAGTTATTTCTGAAAATATCGCAACATTTTTCTTTTAGCATTTAGCAACAAAATTCAGGCGACTTAATGCGGGGTAGTAAAAAGATTTGGACATCCTACCATAATTTTCAAAGTTCAATATCCTAGTTAACTATTGCAATGAAACGCCCACTATTTTCAAATATAATATAATGAATTAAATTATTTATAAACATAGAAAAATTGTATATCAATGATCTTTAGCGATTGAAAATTTTCACTATATAGCGATAGACAGTGAAGTTCTTTTATATTTGTAAATAGTTTGATATTTTTTCTATTTATAATAATTTCTCATTAAACAACAACATAATATCATTTCTTTTGATACATATGTTAGATGCAACACTTCAAAAATTAAGGTTAAAATATCATTTTAGTTTCCATATTTTGATGTTTGTAAAAATTTAGTCTCTATATTTTCAATTGTCCAATTTTAGTTCTCATACATTCAATAAATCTTAGATTTTGCCCCTCAAAGTTAATGTATACCTAAATTGATTAAATAATAATAATTTCCATACAAGAAAATAAAATATGTAAATATGTTTTCAAAATTTATAGTAAGAATGTTATAGATGACGAAAAGTTTTTTAAAAAATCAACAACAAACTAGTATTGATGACTAAATATTTATTGAAATTGTAGAGACTAAAATTGAACAAACTTTCGAAAATAAAGACCAAAATGGTACTTTAACCTAAATTATATTCACAGGAAGAAAATATATCTTTCAAAATTCAATTTTCTGAAATTTTGATTTGGAAATTTATTTAATAAGCAGTCAAAGTTGATGATACTTTTTTATTTCTCCAAAACTCTAATGGATCAACCGAAATTTAAACTTTATTTGCTATATTTTAATTTCAAACATTGAGAGTAGTTTTTTTTTTCCTTAAATTAAACTTTTATATAGATTAAATTGAATTAAGAGAAACACTATAGATTTTGACTTAGGATATATTTGATTTAATTTTGAGAATAAGTTATTTAAAAAAAAAAGAAAGAAAGAAATTAAGTATTTGACAATTTTCAAAATCGTTTTTAATATACTCTCAAAGTGTAATTCAAACAATTTTGATGAACATGTCACATGTACTTATAGTGTTATAGCCAAGTGGAAATAATTTCTGTCCAATGTGAGATGAAGAAACTATAATTACATTAATAAATTAAAATGAAAGTCTATACAATATTTGTGTGACAGGTTTCTTAGAAGGACACAAGCATTTAAGCTTATGATGTATTGCAATTATAAATTATTTGAGGTAATAATTCCAGTTATTGTTCATATATATATCCCATATTCAAAATCAAACCCCATGTGACCTGCTGAACCCCACTTAAAAATATCATGCACCTTTAATAACATCTAACTGTACTACACTTCCATACATATTACTTCATATATATATACTATTTTTCCATAGGGCCTAGATTTATATTTTCAGATGAGTGTTATTTTTTATTCCCCCACCACCTTTGATTTTCCATTAATATGTAATTAAATTTTATGGAGTATATCTACTGTATTATCTACCTCTCTCATTTTCCTTTCTTAACAAATGCTTATAATTTATTTTGGTGTTTGGCTTGAGAAATGTAAATCATGTTTTGGAGGAATTTTAAATCGTTAAAATAATTTCTATCGTGATTATCACTGTGAAACACCTTTGAATTATATAAATAATCAATTTCATGTTTAATTTTATATTTTAAACGCAGTTTTTATATCACTAAAATTTATTTTTAATGATTAAAAGTATGTTTCAAAAGTAATTTTAAAAATTATTATTAAAAATTATAAATAATAATAATAATTTAAATATTTTAAAACCACTCGTAAACTTGTATATGTAGTGTTGTTGAATTCATTTTCCTACTCTCGTGCATTCATACATTTTAAAAATGGAAAGAAAATATTTATTTTTATTTCAATACTAACCTAAGCATAATTTATGTAGTTTCAATATATCAATTCTCCTGTTTGAATGGTTAAATTTAATTACTTTTTATTTTTAGTATTTATTTGCCAACCTTCTATTAGTGTTCATGTTTTTAAAAGTTAAAATGATTCTATTGGGAGAACCCTTCCTTCTCTGATCCATTCGACACGTGCAATTTCTTTTCCGTCTATACGTCCGACAATTTGTATTTGAATTCCCTTTGTACCCGCCTGTTACATAAAGCTAATACAATATCTTTTGTTCATTAAGATCATATCCACAATCCTTAATATATAGACATATTCAAAATACATCCACAACAAACGCTATAGTAATCTTTAGTATAAAAATTTAGGCCCTATCTTGTAATCATTTTGTTTTTTATTTTTTTATTTTTTAAAAATTAAACCTACGTACACTACTTTCACCCTTCAAATTTATTCTTTTGTTATCTACGCTTTACTAATGGTTTAAAAATCCAAGCCAAAATTTAAAAACCAAAAATAGTAACTTTCAAAAACTTGTTTTTGGAATTTAGAATTTGACAAAAAACTCAACTATTGTTCTTGATACTGATACAAATCAATGTACGAAATAAAAAGAAAATAAACTTAGTTTTTTTTGAAAAAGAAAATGAAATCGTTACCAAATAGAGCCTTAGAATTTACAATCTAATTTATAATTTATAGAAAAAGTTGCAAAAGCTATCCATGTATTCATAAGTAGTGTTGTGAGTATAACCGCTTAAATTTCAATTTGATCCACCACCTTCTAACTTGTGTAAGTAAACTATGCTTAGATATTACAAAATACACAAATCGTCCAACTATTAATATGGTTCCTTTCGAACTACAAAATTGTTATAATAATCAAACTTAAATTCTTCACATTAATTTTTGGGTTTGTTAGATTGAGATTGAAATTAAATATGAATCTAAAAATTTATTTATTTTAATGAAATTGAAACCTTTCTTTGGAGTGTCTAAGACTTCATGTCAAAGTTGGTAGAGTGAGTTATTATAGTCCACTTCATATTTGGAGCACTAAATATATAGTAGTGGTGTTTACAACTATTTATAACCTTACCATTAAGAATAGTAAATACAATTTCAAAATCTTCTTTGCTACAATATTTATTATTTTTCACATATCCTCCCTTTTTTTCTTTGCTAGAGTGTTTATTTTCTATTCAAACAAAAATAGTTTACACTCTAAATATAGATTATCGTAATTCAAACTAAAATATATAGTTTGCAATTCAAACACAACTATTATATAATTATTACCTATAATAACCAACTCAATGCTTAGACGTGAAATAATCTTAAATTGTGGTGAAAATTGTTGGGTGAAATTTTGATATTTTTTTTATTTTTTATAATTGAAGAAGATTGATGGATGGAGAATTAGGGATGAGTGGAGGACGAAACTACCCTTCAAAGACAAGGGGCAATTAACGGAACCAACCGTACCTTAACTTGAGGTACAGCAGCGTGAGATCAGCAGCGTTTCACGTGCTGTAGAGTGCACGTGACATGTGTGTGATACGCTGGATTGTCGGGGATTGTTTGACTTTTTAACGGCCTCATCCTCATAACCTTGACTTTTCCGGTGGTGCACATGCCTCTTCCGTAGACCTGCACGTCTCAGATTCCTTCAACTTTAATTTTTTTTTTTTTTCCCTCCAAACTTTCCCATTTCAACTTGGGTCGATTCTATTCGAGTAAAATAAGAATAATCATATACTTAAATTATCATTTTGCTTCCTTTCTTTCATCAATAGTCAACTTATTGTCTTCTCTTTTTTAAGGATTTCAGGAAATCTTTTATTCTTTGATAAATATCATTTGTCGATTCTTTTTCAGTTTTCAATTTATCAAACTACAAATTTAGATTTTCTTACCTCTTACTACTCTTACATGGGAATATACATTCTTTTCTAAATATATAGAAATTATTGTGTTTACCATAAGATAAATTTAATTGAATTTAAGCCCTTTCTTACCAAATTTTTTAAATCTGACTCCACTTTTACCACATTTAAAGAAACTGTATCAAATTTGTTGTAGACGAAAAGAAAAGAAAAAAAAAAAAAAAAAAAAAAAAAAAAAAAAAAAACATGTTCCATAAAACAAATGTCAAAATCTGGTAACACCATATATGGATTGAATTAGAAGCAATAAGTTGTATACCAAATTACAATATATATATACACACACATTTTAACTTTACTATTTGTTTTTAAAATATTCATAGTTTTCGAATTCTAATTTTTGTTGTAGATCATCACCCTATCATTTTAACGAAATTCTACTCTAAATGTAGTTTTAAAATATTTTATGAAATTTTAAAATATTTTATGAAAGATCTTAATTTTATGTTATCAATAAGATAATTAAGACAATATGTAGAATGAAATAAACAAACCAATATCAAAAGCTAAGTCTCCTTTTACAATATGAAGCTAAACATCTTACAATTGGGTTCACATTGATTTGGAAGAGCTGAGTGGTCTACAAATTTAGTATTTCTTTTTTAAATTTAAATAAATAAATCTCTTCTTAGGTTGCTTTTAACAAATTGAGAAGGAGAAGGACAGCGTATTTGTCGGCATATTTTCCTCCATAAGAATACATCTCTCCTAAAAATAAAGATATTAAATTTCATATTAAAACTATTTATATTACTTTTATTTATGTCAGCATGAATAATTATTACTACTTTACGGTTGAAATTGATTACTCCCCATGTGTATTAATGTCTCAAATTTTTGGCATAATATATAATATAGTTAGTTTTGGAAACGTATTTAGTAAGATTTAGAACAATGCAATTTGTACTAAAAGAGAATTATCTTCTTAAAAAAAGTTATAGCTCCCAATTAGTCAACATTGGAATTTACTCTCCAAAAGATTAGATTAATCAAGCCACTCGTAAACTCATTTTTATCAAGAAATTCGTAAAACTAGATATATGTATTCCATTTTTCAAGTTTAAATTTCTATGTTAATGTCTTCATGACAAAATGTAGAAATAATTAAGAAAAACACTTTTCATGAATCGATTTCTTGAAATATTAGTCAAACGTAATGTTATCTTCAAAACCATGTTTTTATGGACATTGACATTATTTTAAATGTTAAATAAATATATATAATAATAATAAATAAATAAATAAACTTAACCCATATTTTATGAATATTTATTTACAAACCATTCAAAATTTATGAAAACTTTACCTAGTTAGTCCCCAAGTTTTGAAGGTTATGTATGTTTGGTCTCTGAATTTTAAAAGTGTACATTTTCAGTTCTCGAACTTTTAAGAATAGATGCAATTGATCCATGAATCTTTAAGAGTAAGTTTAAAAGGACCTTAGTGTTTTTGTAAAACTTTTTTAAAATAATTAAACGATTTTGAAAATTAGAAAAATGATTTGAGAAATAAATTTTTAGAGAAGAAATCATTTTTAAAAATTATTCTTCTATTTCGAATTTCATATAATTATTTAAAATAATAAAAAATAATATTTGAAGGACCTAATTTTAAACTTATTTTTAAAAATTTGGAGACTAAAAAAAACTACATTTTGAAAACCATGAGGACCAAATACACATATTTTTCAAAACTCGGGACTAAAAAGGTAATTTTTCAATTATTCAATCAAGTCCTTACGATGTGATTGATGACTTCATGATAATCGATAATGTAAGTTCTAGAATTTGCATACTTTTAATAATCACTTGATACAAATTTAAAGTAGTTAATCGTTTTGAAGTGTTTCCATATATCTAACCGTATAAAATTTTCGATCAAATTGGAAAACAATTTTCTCAAACATACGTGGCATGCTTTCCACGACTATAAATATTGTAAAACACTCCCTTTATGTTCATTATTATAACAAAGACAATCCTAATAGATTCACTAGAGATGGAATCTCAAATCCTAAAATCCTTACAAACCCTTTTCTTCTTCATTATTTTAACTACATTCACCACCTCCGCCGTGGCCTGTTCTTCCTCCACCGTCCGAAAGACCTGCAAGCCGACGCCATATCCGCGGCTTTGCGAGACTGCACTCTCCTTATATGCTTCACAAACCAAAAGAAACCAGCAAGAGCTCTGCAGGGCGGCCATGGTTTCTTCTCTCAAAGCTGCACAAAATGCCACCTCCATCGTCTCCAAACTCTCCCGGAAGAAGGTGTCGCCCTACGAAGCCCAAGTCCTTAGAGATTGCATTGATAATCTCAATGACTCCGTCGACGAGCTCCGTCAAGCTATCGCTGCCATTAAAAGCTTGAGTCCGCGGTCTAACGATGTGGAGTTCCAGGTTGGTAAAAACTACTACTACTTAATCCAATAATGTTTTAATCTTATATTCATTTTAGGTTAAAATAACAATTTTGGTGTCTCAGTTTAATTAGTAACAATTTAATTTTTATACTTCTAAATTTGTGAAAATTTAGTTCGAATATTTTAATAAATAACAATTTAGTTATTATAATTTATAATTTACTACGATATAGTCTTTATCGTGAAAATTTGCATTAAAATCAAGTGTCAATTCTTATTACGTAATCACTTAGTCTTTATAGTTTATAAATAAATTGGATTTTCAATCCATTTATATCAATCTATGTGAGAAAGAAATTTCATACCAATATTTTAATGATAGGGACTAAATTATTATTTATTAAAGTTGAGGAATTGAATTGTTTTAAAATTGAAAGTATAGGAACTAAGTTGTTACCAACTAAAATTTAGAGACGAAATTTCTACTTCATAAAACCTAAAAATATTTTTTAACATTAAAACTATTACGTACATGGATGTACGAGTAAAATTTGAACCTACGACAAATTCTAAAAAAAAAAAAAAAAAAAAAAAAAAGTTAAGAATTCTTGTTACTTAAAAGATTATGTTCACATGATATGGTATAATTCAAATATTAGTTTCTAACTCTAAAGTTAGGGTAAACATAACCTTTTATTCATATTTTGAACGCAGTTGAGTAGTATAAAGACGTGGATGAGCGCGGCAGAGACGGATGTTATCACATGCACCGACGGGTTGAGCGGCGGGGCAGGGCGGAAGGTGAGCCAGAAGGTGAAGAAAGAGGTGAAGAATTGTAGTGTTAATGTAGTAAGGCAGATTAGCAATGCCTTGTCTCTCATCAACAACTTCAACTTCAAATAGTGAGAGATGAGAGTTTTTGAAGAAACTTCCATGGCCACCCATTAAACTCAGTTGGAACTCCTTCCAAATCAATTTATTTTCCTTTGTAGTTCCATCCTTCCATTTAAAAAGTATAAAATATGTTTCTTTCTCTGTGTTTTTTCATCATGTGAATTCTTTCTATAATTTTTCAATGTCTAGCTAGTTTGATATATACGTAATTACAATTTTAGTTCATTAAACTGAATAACTTTCATTTCATCATACTGTTACTTATCCTTTTCAATTTTACATTTAGGGACTGTTCGGGGCGCTGAGTTGAGATAGGATGTTTATGGAGTTTATATATTTGTGTTTTGAGTGTTTAGGATGTTTGAGTTCATATGTCAAAAGTATCTGATGTGGTTTTTTTTTACACAAATAATATGTTTTTATGATGATTATTTCTGTTTGGAAACTTTTTTTATTCAATAATTCTACATATATTTTTATAATAAACCATATATTGCACTTTATTTTGTTATTTTTTAAGCACACATATATTGCTAAAAGTTTTGAGAAATGGAGTTTAAGGTTTACTCTGGATCATGTATTTCAATTCTTTTAGTTTAAGCAATCATTTTACAAATTTGCGTGACGTTTCTAGTTAAATCATTTTTATGTTAACAATTTTGATTAAAAAAAAACTTTTTGAAATAAATAAACTTATGTGTCTGGCAATTTTTTCTCAAAAGTGTTTTTACGTACAAATTATTTGATTTCTTACATGATGAAAATGATTTTATTAATGCTAAATTACTATAAAGAACAACTATAAAATACTCTAGACTAATAAAAAAATTAGGAATTTAACGTTTTGACTGAACTTACGTACTTTAGTATCAACAAATATGTTTTTAATGACAATTTTGTGGGTCAACTTAAATATAAATTATTATTAATGTTTTATAGTTATTTTTAAGCTTTAAGTTAATGTTTTGTTGATGGTTTTATGTCACAAGCGCTAACAAAACAAAAAACTCATGAGCCAACAAATTTGTAGTAGTCATAATTTTAAATAATGGTCGTTGAAGTTGGTGGAGTGACTGCCATCGTAGGTCACCGGAGTTGCTCGTCAACATTGGTAGTTGGATGTTGTCGGAGTTGGCTATCGAAGGTGGTTGTCAGAGTTGGTCATCGTCGAAGGTGGTCGCCGGAGTTGACCATCAGAGGTAGTCACCCAAGTTGACCATCGGGGTAGTAACCGGAGTTGGCTGTTGGAGTAGTCGCTAGAGTTGGCCGTTGAGGGTGGTCGTCGGAGTTGGCCATCAAAGGTGGTCACTGAAATTAGTTGTCGAAGGAGAGTTGAGTGCATTGTTGGTAGATATGGTATAAAATGTCAGTGACATATGAAGTTGGTCTCTCAGATGATGAGTTGAGTTCACATCTCATCTCTTTACCCCTAAGATAGTTGTTTAAAAAATTAAGAAAAGAAAAAAAAAATTAGTTAGTTTATTTATATTTGTCCAGTCTTGGTAGCTTATATGGTAAATTTTTCCTTTTTCAAATATTATTTTCCCTTTATGATTTAAGGGATGCAAAAGATATTTGCAAACAATCTGTACTGCATCCAAATTAATTATCACGCAAATTGCAAAATTCAACTTAAAGTATAGTAGTAATTGTAATTATACCCTTAAACTTTCAATTTTAAAAATTAAGCTCTTAAATTTCCATGAGTGTTAAAATTTGACCTTCAAACTTACATAATTGTATGAATTGAAACATTTCGATAAGTTTGAGGGTTCAATTTTTATTATTTGTGGGTCCAATTTCTACAATTATTATAAATTTAAGAGTTCAATTGTAACACTTGAAGAATTTAAGAACCCAATTCTTATAATTAAAAGTTTGAGACCATACTTTATGGATAGTTTTTACAATTTGACTTTAATTTTTTAAAATTAGTATTTTGACGTTTCAAATAACATAGATTGGTAATATTTATATTTACAGACAACGTACGTAACTTTTGTTTAGATGAGTTTAAACACTACTATATTTGATTTAAGCTCAAGAATAAGATAATCATACATTATCTCTCGAATAAAACTTCTGACAATTTTATCTATTTGGAGTAACTTTTGTTTAGATGTGACATTTTTGTATTAATGGTTTGATCAGAATACTTTTGGAAAGTCATATATCATATCAATTTTTAAAATGTAAATTCGTGTCCGTATTAATATTTTATTTTAAAAGTTAGATAGTGAGTATCAACCGCTAAAATGAGCTAATTAGCTAATTACGGCATGATCTTCTTTCTTAAAAATTAAAGGTTCGATCTTTTATCTTCGTAATTGTTGTACTAACAAAAATAAAACAGAATAAAACTTTTTAAGGTATATAAAACTGAATTAAAAGTAAGATTAAAGTATGAGAACAAATGAAATATAGTTTAAGATATATTGAGTTTTCTATATCTTTAAGGTTGTTTAAGGTATAATTTTGAAATTTCCAGAGTTTAAGCAAAAATGTTGGATTTGATCCCGTTTAAAACTTAAAACTTCATTCTTATAGTTTGAATTTAGTTTTTTATTCAATCTCAAAATTTTCAATTTCAATCTCCATAATATAATCAAATTTTACAAATATAATTGTCCCAGTTGTTATCATATTGCCTAATTTCTTCGTGTAGTTTTCAATTTAAGTAAGCATGTATTAATTTAAAATTTTGGATTAATCAATGATGATAAATCTATCTTCAAATTCATTTAATATCAATTTACTCTCTAATTAATATTGAGACCTTAGAAAATTTTCTATAACATATAATAAAATCCCTAAAATCACTCCCCAATCTTCATTAGTACTTTCTTATTTTCTAAAATTCATTGCTTGTGCAAGCCTGCACGTTTCATTTTCTTCCTCTCACTCAAAAACACCAATCCAAATCTAAACCCTTCACTCAATCCAAAAATTTCAAAAGTCTCCAGTTACAGTTAGATTACCTTGGAGAAAAAAAATATTTTCTCAAAAAATTGATTCCAACTATTTCTTCTAAACAAACATATTTCATAAACTCGTTTTTAAAAAGTTGAATCAAACACATTCTTAATTTTTCATCAACAATTCTCTTTTGAGATGCACGCTCCCAAATGCTTTCTCCGGGTATATTATGAAATTGGCTTGGACCAATCGTGGATTTTAAACCTTTCCTTGATCAACCTTAACAATTCACATAGTTGAATTATGATGTAATAAATAGAATATTAATTTAATTATATTTTTAGGTTAAAATATAATTTTAGTTCCTATATTTTAATGTTAGGTAAAAAAGAAATGTGGAATATGATTAAAAATAAATAAAAATAAAGTAAAAATTTGAGTGAAAAAGTCAATTATTATTGTTATTATTATTATTTCTTTTCAATTCATCTCATTCTCTCCAAACCCACTTTTCAATTCATCTCATTACTATCACTGGAATCGAAGCTAAGGAGGGCTCCACAACCATTGATTTTAATGTTAGGTTATTGTATGAGATCCCGACAAGATAAAAGATGGAATTCAAAAGAAAGAGAGCATGGAAGGGGAAAGAGATAGCAATTGAAAAGTAATTATAATAATTGATTTTTTTTACTTTGAAACTTTTTTTTTAATTATATTTCACATTCTTTTGTTTTCTTTTTTCTTTTTTCTTTTCAACTCATTTTGTTTTTTTATTTTAATTTGATAGGAGGGACTATTTTTTTTTTTCAAAAATCACCTATTTTTTTAAATTAAATACTTCAATATCTTTGATGCACAGTTTTAATTAAGCCTCAATTTATAAAACTCTTTTAAGGTCAAGTTTACACCACGTGAAAGTAATCCATCGATTGTAATGTAAAAAGTGGACCTCTGGTTGATTATTTTTGTTGTTGTTCACTTGCATTCTTTGTTATCGCAATGAGTTGTGGAGTCCGTTTTAAAATTTGTAATCAAATTCTGCAATCTAATTAAGGAATGAAGGGTGCTCAATCGAATTGTGGTTAAAAATTACGTGGTGCTTAATATCTTTACCGTTATCGTTGCAGACATTACTACTGTAACAGTATGAAAATTATGAATTTATCACATTTATTATTACTTATATATTCACAGTTATTGTTACAATTATCGTTAGAGTCAAGCACTAGCAGTAAAATGTGATAGATTCATAATTCTAAGTAAACGCGATCAAAAGCAATTCAATTATATTTGCTTTGTTACGATTCATCTATCAATGAAATCTTATTTCGATTATACCAATTTTCATTATGATTTGGCAAACGTAATCTAATATCAATGGTGCCAACTTAAATACAAGCTCATCAAAATTTTAATTTAAAATTATATTAATGTATCTTCGAATCTCTAAGTGTTTTGAGATATTTAAACACGCATACAAGTTTTAAAATAAATGGAGAAGTGGCAAAAGTTTATAATAATTAATGTGATAAAAACATATCACATTCACAATGGCAGGAGTTAATTGTTTTCTCACTAAACCATGTTTAGAATATAGTTTATTATATTGAAAACTTCTAGGAAAAGGAAAATGTAAAGTTATAAATACAAGTCTAATTATATCTATATATATATATTTTTCTTAAAATATTTTTTTAAAAAAATTATATGTACTTATATTAAAAGAAAAAGAAAATTGATAGACAGCTTTTTATCTATTCATGATATCATAATTCTCACATGCTGTTGTGTTTCATGTTTATCCCTTTGGACTTTTCCATTGATTATTTTAAAAAATTATATATATTAGGTTTTATTCTTTATTTTCTATCTGTCCATTCCTTCAATCAAGGAAAGAGAGAGGGCCCTACTTTGCTGTCCTCCTGTTGGAGTTTTAATTTGTCCTCCCATTTTTCAAAGAAAGAATCCAAAAAAATAATCCTTTTTTTTTTTAATTTAAAATAAAAAAAAAAACAATAACTCCTTAAAGGAAAAAAAAATTCAAAAAAACAATTAAGAATTGTTTTCCCCTACTTGCTGCCAAGTTATTATATGATTTCTAGTATCATCGAAAAAATTAAGCACAAATAAATAAAAGAAGCAGTGAAACTCTTGGAAGTATCAAAGGAGTGTTAGTACTATTATTAATATTTGAGATCGCTTTGTAGTATATTTTGAGAATAATGGCATAAAACAAATGGTCAAATTGTGCTATTATTATTATCTAGAAATAAGTATGGTTATTAAGATAAAACAATATATGATTTAATTAACAAGTATCTTCTTTTCTTTTAACTTTTGAGTGTACGGTCTAGTCATTGCCTAATTTTGGGACAAATTAATTTATAAAGATAGTTTGGTGAAAACTCACAAGGATTATTTAGATATACACAAGCTTTAAAAGAAGTGTAAAAACAAGACCTTTACATTACAGTGCTAGTGCCTTCGGCACACATCATAATGCTTAGAATTTTTATTGGCACACCAAAACCTTGCACTAAGGTGGTGATGTAATAAAAGGAGTCCACTTCCATAAAAGAAAGTGTTTTATCTCCATCTTTTCCTACTTTATACCTTAAATTTCTAATTTTCACAATTGTGACATTTCATTTTACTCATGTATTTTTCAATCTAAACATAATTTCTCTATTTTAAAAATGAGTATATTGATTCCCACTCTTATAATTATTATAGCACCAAAAATTGAATACTAATTTATGATAACAAATTAAAAAAAAAAAAAAAAGAGTTTGTGACGTTACAAACTATAATTAAACCATTAAACAATAAACACAAAATTAACACATAAGTTTTTAAAGACATTTAAGGGATGTATGACACAAGAAGTTGTCTGTTTGGTCCAACCATATTTCTTATATTATTGTAGGCCCATGATTATAAAACTAACTAATTAATTTTGTGGTAATCAACAACTTAAACTTCTCCTTTAAACATCCATCAACTTCGTTGAGAAACCTAATCAACATGTAGACTTCAAACAGAATTTTGACGTCGTCTTCCTAATTAATTTTTTAAAAATAGGAATATATATAGTAACAATTTAAAACTGGAAAAGAAAAGCGTAGTAAGGCTAAATCTTATATGTGTATGTATGTATATATATATATATATATATATATATGTATTCAAAGAAAGCAAATACCCAAAAACAGAGAAAGCACTATTATCGTTACGGTTGCATTTCCCACATCAAAACACTAAGAAACTCTCTTAATATACAACAAAACCCAACCAGATTTAGCTAATTCATCTTCAATTTGTTCATCACAAACGTAGAAGCAGAGTAGAAATTGGAAGAACCTGAAACCACATTTCTAACTTTGATTTTCAGCATACTTATTAATCAGAGACAACGCATTGCTTATCACTCGAGTAACATCCACAATGCGAGCCCTAACCGAAGACTTAATTCTTCCATTCAGGGCGGTACCGGCAAATCCGTCGGAGCAAGTGTTTTCGTCGGTCATAGCGGCACTCACCCAAGTCTCAACGTTGCTAATGTGCCATAGGAAGTCCTTTTTCTTCGATCCGCTGACGCGCTTCAGTTCCTCCACCGATTTGTTCAGCCGATCTACGGTGTCGCCGACCTCCTCCATACAGTCCTTCAAGGCCGCGTGCTCTCTCGGCTTCAGTCCACTGAACTTCGTCAGTTTCCAGACGAAAGATCGAGCGGATTGAGCGCGTGAGAGGCTCACGATTAGGGCGGTTTGGACTAATTGGCGAGGGTTTTGTTGGATTGTGGAAGCGAAATTTGAGAGGGATTGGACGCATAGGTCAGGGTAAGTAGCGGCGCTGCACTTGGATTTGATGAAATTGGAAGCTCCGGAGTTGCGGGCGGCGGCGGCGATGGTGAGAATGGAGAGGAGTAGTAGGAGAAGGGAGGCGGATTTCGCCATTGATAGATCTGGAGAGAAATGGAAAGAGGAAGAAGAAGAAGAAGAAGAAGAAGAGATGAGGGGTTTTGTTTGTGGACACAAAAGTGGGGGTTCTGAATTTATAGAAAAACGTCACGAGATTTGAACCCAAGGGCAATCCGTGTAAAAATGTTTTATTATCGCTTTTTTATTATTATTATTATTATTTTTTATTTTTTATTTTTTTTGAAGATAACCTTTTTTCCATTTTATGTTCCACTAATTTTATTTTATTTTATTTTTTTAACCGAGAGGAGAATATGATTTGAACCAATTTTTTAATTGCTAAAATATCTATATTCCCACCTTCGTCCAATTCAAAGTTTATGTCAATTAAGTTTTGTTATAGTTGGCACGTCAGTATATCAATGAACTACTTTTGTTTTGGACTTCAAGACCTAATTTTTTAAGTACAATAAAGATGAAGGCATTTGAACAAAAAAAAATTAATTGCTAAGATATTCATATATAAATTATTTAGCTTAGGATAAGTTTTTGTTTGTGTATTTCTAAATATGAAAAATACAAAGAAATATGTTGGGTACACTTATTTTAAAAATAACTACAAAATGGCATTTTTTTTTTTAAAGAATAAGACATCTTTCTATTATTTCTTTTTCCAAAACATAAAAACACTCTGATACGATGTTTTCAAAAAAAAAAAAAAAAAAAAATTGTTGTCAAATAAATCACATCTCGTTGTTAGTTATTTTAAATTATGGTAGTCTTAAAAACTATATTTTACTAAATGCATATTAATTTTTTTCTTCGTTAAACACGATTTTAAAGTTTTTATTTCAAATTTAAAGTTTTTAAATTGTAACCAACCAGATTTTTAAATATAGTGAAGATAAGGGTAAAAATTGTTATCTACAATATTCTTTGTTTTCAAAAATAATTTTTTGTTCGTGAGATTTCATTTTTTCTTTTTTAAATAATGAAAATTTTATTTTTAAAATTGCTAAGAAATCATTTTTATATGTATAAGACCTCTCTAAATACTGGGATTAACATATATTCAAGAGATGGTAAAGTCAAATGGCATAAATTTGATGGTAAAGTCAAATCACATAGATTTGTGTGGTTTTTCATCTTCTAATTTACCTATATTTTCTCTATTTATTTGCGAAGAATCACCTAATAATTTTTCTAAATGCTAATTTGGGGAGAAAAATGGTTATTCAGTTTTTTGATTCCATATTAAATTAATTCAAGTGGAGATGATTATAAATTACTAATAAAATGTCAAAATTGATTCACTTGCATAAAGTTTATGAATTGAAGCAATACTATTATAATTTTAGAATTTTACTTAACACAACCCCAAATTTAGGAATGTTAAAAAAAAAAAAAGACCCCAAATTTAGGAATGTAAAAAAAAAAAAGACTATATTTCAAGATGGTTCTCTTTAGTTCTTTCATCTTCATTTTTCATTTTTAGAGACTAAAATAGTTATCGTTTAGAAGTATAGAGATCAAAATAGATATTATTATGGGTAATTTTGGGGCTAAAAGATAAAAACAACGTGATAAGGAAAATTGAACTACAGGGCCATGAAAGCTACAACAAACCACCAAGAGAAATTGCTCAAATGATCAAAACGGAATACCCAATTGTAAAAATGAGTCTTGGGCCATTTAGGCTTGGTTGTGCATCTCAAGCACAATCTAGGCCCACATAGTCCTCTGAAAGAGCGCCAACTAGGTTTATAGCTAGTTTGGTCTGCTCAGCCAAGGTCAGGGCGAGTCCACAGGGTTAGGTCTTCTACGTGTATTGAAATCCTAGGGAGAAAGATAGATAATCAAGAATCCCAAGAAATCCTAAAGGAAAAAGGATTCGACCATGTCCTATAAATAAGAGAGTATGAAGTCGTACGAGGTAAGTGAATTCTCCATTAGTAAACTATCAAGGCCAGGGTGAATCTCCAAGTTTCATAACTTAGGCATCAGAGTGTGTAACCTATACCTACAATTGTGTCTTTCCAAAAATACAAACTTACCGTTGTTGGCATCTCACGGTTGATTCAATTGACCTACCCCAAATTTGGCATCAATGTATTATTTTGAAAGAACATAGATTAAAATGAAAAAAAAAAAAAAATTGATATTACGATGACTCAAGTGAAAATTTAAAAATACAAAAACTAAAATAAACTAAAACCAATAGAAATTTAAACTAATATATTATTGAAAAAAAAAAATTAAGGGGTGTTAACCAGCCCTGCATCACCACCCTACATTATTCAAAAAAATTTAAACATTGATTTAATAATAATAATAGGAAGGAAAATTATTTTGGTTATAAAGTTGTTTGAAAATATTTATAAGGAATAGCAAAATATCACAGTTTATCTGTGATAAATTACAATAGACTACTATTTATTGAAGATAGACGGTAAAATTTTGTTATATTTGTTAATATTTTGATCCATTTTTTTATATTTGAAAATAATTAATAATAATAATTAAAAAATAAAGTTGCAGGGAGAATTATCATATTATTCTAGTACTAAAAAATGGACCTTTTATTGAAACATTGTATTTAGTAAAAATAATTAGAAAAATATTATAGTTTGGAAACTATTTAGGAAAATATGGTAGTTGGGAGGAGAGAGAAAATTGAAAAGTGGAAAAGGCAAAGGGCGAGACCTCAACCTTCAACAAAGGCAAAGGTCGAGACCTCAACCCTCGACCAACGCAGGCCTACTTCGACCAACGCAAGGAGGCCTGAGAGAGAAGATTGAAAAGTGGAAAAGGCAAAGGTCGAGACCTCAACTCTAGACCAACTCGAGCCTTCGACCAACGCAAGGCCTACTTCGACCAACGCAAAGAGGCCTCAACCTTCGACCAACGCAAGGCCTACTTCGACCAACGCAAGGAGGCCTCAACTTTCGACTAACGCAAAAAGGCCTCAACTTTCGACCAACGCAAGGCCTACTACCAACACAAGGCCTACTACCAACGCAAGGAGATTCTGCCGCACGTCCCGTCGTCGCAGAGAATCCGCCACACGTCCCATCGCGTCGTCGCAGAGAATCTACCGCAAGTCTCGTCGCGTCGTCGCAGAGATTCCCTGCCGCCGAGCCCGTGAATTATGGTCGAGGGTTGAACCCTCGACTAAATGTCTTTAAATGCCGCTCCGGCCTCTCTTTGCAACTTCTCACAAATTTGAGCAGTTCCCGCGTCAACCTCTTCTTCCTCTCATTTTCCCACTATCTATCGAAATACTTTTTTTTTTCCAAATTTACGAGATTTGTAAATTTGATTTATGAAATATATATTTTTTTAAGATAATATAAATTTTTTCCTCTATTCTCATGCTATTTTTTTTTTTTTACAGTATTTGTTGCTATTTGGAAAGCAAAGATCGATCGTTGTCACTTCGAGAAAGAAAAATAAGTAAACCATTATGGAATTTGTAAGTTATCATTTCATTTTCTGATATTTATATTATACTAGACATACCATTTAAATCTAAACATGTCATTCTAATGTTCGTATTTATTTTGTTAATAGTGTTTGAATTGAATAATATTTCTATATTAATGTTATGAGTTTCTATAAGTTAATGTTCTTGTTTATATTATATTAGATTTATCATATTAATATTATATTAGATCTAACAGGTTAATTTTTTTAAAAAAATAATATTGATTTTTAGAAGAAATAATATTGATCTTTATTAAAATTAATAATATTAGTTTCATAATTTTTTAAAAATAATATTACCTTTTAATGTTCTTTTTGTTTTTTAAATTTAGTATTACAGTAAATTCTAATTTTTTAGTACAAATTTATATTTTCATTGCATTTTAGATATTACTAGATTTTTTTAATATTAGAGTTTTTAGTTAAATAATTAGTGATGTATATTGTTCAGCCAGCATGTGGGGGTTTTAGCATAAATGTGAATAGTGGACATGTTTTTGAACAATTTGTTGAAATGATTGGGCTGTCACTTGGGGTAGATATGAGATCAAACCACTTAGAAATAATATATAGACATCCTAATCTAACACCATTAGGATCTGTAAAGTATATGTCATTCCCCATTCATAACGAACAAGCGATGAATCTGATGTTTTCAATTGCAATGCTGCTCCCAGACCTAGTGCATTTATACGTTAATGTGAGTAGGGTAGGCTTGGATGTAGACTTGAATGTACAATTGTCGAGTCAGTTTGAAGACTCGAATCAATGTATTGATCCTGATCCTGAATCAGTTGCACCAACCTATGACGATAAAAATATGGTGGCTGGTAATCAATATAGGGATTTTAGAACAGAAACAGATGATGAATTTGAGGAGTTGGATTTCGATGGTCGTGAACATGAAATGCCGTCAGACACATTCGCTAATCTTGACATGAATATAATAGATAGCATTAGAGAACATGACCCAGTTGTAGCCCCAGTAGTCTTTGACAATTCCCAATTATATAAGGTATGATTTTTCAAAATAAAGAAATGTTACAACATTTGGTCAAGTGTTATGCGATCAACTGTCACGCACCATATGAGATCGTGGAATCAACAGCGAATATTTGGGCAATTCAGTGTAAGAAATGGGAGGATGGTTGCAAATGGCGACTCCGTGCAGCGAAGAAAAAATCTCACAATTTGTTCGAGATTACTAAGTGTGTTGACCAACATACATGTTTTTACTCAGAGCTTAGCCAAACTCATGTGCAATCTGATTCTTCAATAATTGCACTGGAGTTCTGTGAAGCTATGAGGGAAAAACCGTCCATCAGTGTGGCACAACTACAATCCGACATCAAAACAAAATGGGGATACCATGTTCCTTACCACAGGGTGTAGGAGGGTAAACGAAAGGCATTGGCCAGAGTGTTTGGTGATTGGGATGACTCATACAAATTGTTGCCCAGGTGGTTGTATATGGTCAAGCATACAAATCCCGGCACACAAGTGGAGTGGAGAATAAAGAGCCCACCTACTAAAGGACATGCCATTCTTACTTCTGTATTTTGGGCATTTGCTCCTTGTATAGAAGCATTTAATAGATGTCAGCCGATTATTCAAATAGACGGTACTCACTTGTATGGAAAATATCGAGGAAAGTTGCTAATTGCTACATCAGTTGATTCAAATGGACATCTTCTTCCTCTTGCATTTGCCGTTGTAGATGAGGAGTCTGCTGACACGTGGGGATGGTTTTTAAAACATCTCAGAGAAATTTTTATACATGAAGAGGTGTGCTTGATTTCGGATCGGCATAGTGGCATCATCTCGGCAGTGAATAATCTAGAAAATTGTTGGACAGGGCCAAAATGTCACCATAGATTCTGTTTATGCCATATTGTAAGTAATTTTAATAAAAAATACAAGTTCAATACATTAAAAAATTTTGTATATCGTGCTGGATGTCAATTTCAAGTTTGCAAGTTTAATAAAGCAATGGAAGACATCAAGCGAATAAATAGAAGTTGTATGAGTTTTTTTGACAACATTGGTATTGAGCAATGGACTCAAGCGCACGATGGAGGGTTTAGGTATGGGTGGATGATGACAAATCTATCAAAGTGCATCAATGAAGTCCTTAAAGGAGCTTGAATGTTGCCGATAAATGCTCTTGCTCAAATAACATTCTACAAGTGTGTAAATTATTTTGAGAAAAGAAGAGAAGAAATAAGAGCTATCATGGAGCGTCGAGATAAATACACCCAGTAATATTTTTCTTTTTAATAATCAACAATTTGTTCCAAATATTTTTATAATATTGAGTGAGTAAATATTCAAGTACGCACACGAAAAATCTCAAAATGGGCTACAAGATCTAGTAAACATGAAGTCCAATCATATGATTGATATGAAGGTGTATTTCATGTGAAAACCGGACATCACAGCCTCAATTCTAAAGGAGGAAATATTCAAATACTGAAGCTACGTGATTCCGAACGGAACTGTTCATGTAACAAGTGGCAAGCATTTGGCATTCCATGTTCGCATTTTATGGCAGTTTGCTCACGATTTAACATGAACTATGAAAATTTCGTTGAGGACTACTATAAAATGTCGACATACCACTGCATGCTACTCTCCTCAATTTCAACCTGTACTGCATGACGATTACTGGATCACACCTCCTAATATGCCTGTTTTACATGCCGACCCGACCTTATTGAGAAAACCTGGTAGACCAAAGAGTTCACGATATCATAATGAGATGGACTGGACAGAACCAAGTTCTCAAGTCAGTTGCAGATTTTGTAATCAGTTAGGTCATAATCGAAGGAAATGTCCTTCGTTACGAAAACAGGCATCAGACAGGTAGAGATTTTTTTTTGTTAATATTTCTATCATGTAACCAATGTTTTAATAATAAAATTAATATTTTTATCATGTGCTCTCACTATATCACTCTCCTTCACTTTTAAGTCCTAATTTATTTGTTTGCTTTACACGATAAATATATAATTTGTTTTCTTCTAGATCATGTCTTTAAACCCAGGACCGATTGATCCCGATATTTTATACGATCAATCTGTTCATCGATCAACAAATGTATGGCAAGATCGGACTACAGGCGAGATGTGCTGTAGACAGCGTGAGGCGGTTGTTTATCGTACCATCCCACTTCACCGTCCCATACTACCACTTCTGCGTGCATCAGGCTTTTATGGGGTTGCCAGACTAGGATTCATTCAGTTAGACTGACACCTCATCACTGCACTTGTTGAGAGATGGAGGCCAGAAACCTATACATTTCATGTGCCTACTGGAGAAGTCACTATCACGTTCCAGGACATAGAAATATTATTTGGGCTACCTGTTGATGGTGAGCCTGTTACCGAGGTAATGCATGTCGATTGGCTGCATATTTGTCTATTACTCGGTGTGACCCCACCTGCAAATAAAATTAGGGGATCAAGGTTGAGTCTAACATGGCTTGGGACACAATTTCCAAGACTTGATGATGATGCAGACGAAGAATCTATCACGAGATACGCAAGAGCATACATACTGCAGATGATGGGCGGAAGTCTGTTTTCTGATAAATCAAGTCACTTCGTGCACCTAATGTTCCTTCCACTTTTAGCCAATCTCCATGAGGCGGGACGGTATTCTTGGGGCGGAGCGTGTTTGGCATGGCTGTATAGACAGCTATGTAAGGCAACAAAACTTAATGTTCGTGAAATCGCTGGGCCTCTGATATCGCTACAAATATGGACTTAGAAACGATTTCCAATAATGGCTCCACAGTTCCGACATGTCAACGATCATCAATTAGCAGAACGAGCCTACGGTTCTCGGTATGTCATTTTAATTTAATTTAGCTAATATTTTTTGTGACTAATAAAGTTAATTTTAAACCTAAAATATTAATTTAATAATATAGGTGGAGAGACCAATTTTGTGTAACTAGGTCAGCTACACATGTAGTGAGTCAATATAGATATATGCTTGATCTGCTTCAACCTGACCAGGTATGTGAATACTAAACCCAAATGAATTTTTTATACATATTTTTTTATATATTTGTATTTAATATTTTTAATGTAATATGTTATGTTTCAGATTATTTGGGAGCCTTACAAAGTTGTTATGGACATTTTGCCCAATTTTTATACGAGCGGTCAAGACATATGGCGGACGATAAGCCCACTCATCTTCCTGACAGGGTAATCCAACAGTTTGGTTTCAAACAGGATGTTCCATCAAAGTGCAATATTGAACCCCTACTACATGACATTGACTTGAGAACTGTAGATTGGTCTGAAAAAGTTGCACATTTGGTAGTGCGATGGCACTATCGTAGAAGATTTATTTCAGTCGGCATTTCACTTGGGAAATTCGATAGGGATGCAACTCAAGATTACATCCTTTGGTATAATAATATTACGAGATGCTACATTACTCGTCCGGGAGCGGCTTTGGGTCATTTGGTATATAATCAAATATTGTCTAATTATTTTTTATTTAAATTTTATTTGAAATATTATCTAATTGTTTTGTAATTGACAGAGATCGAGCAATAGTAGTTTTCGTGATGTTGCAAATGATCCAGATCAAGTATTTACTATATGCAATAATAACGCAAGTTACATGGAGGAATTACACTACATGTACGATATACCTATTGCACCTCCACCAATTCTTAGGCATAGGGGACATGCTCGAGCAGAAGAAGATGAGTTTGATGCGGTTGACCATAATGTGGAAGAATTGCCTCCTATGATGTAGACGCAAACGCAGAGCCAAACTGGTTATGCTAGTCCGATGATGATATAACCAGCCTTCGGTTTAGGATATTATGATTCAGAAGCCGGACCATCGTCTTCAAACATGCATACACATGAACACGATGTCTATGAAGCGCCTGCAGAGGTACCAGAGCAACCAAATCCACTAGAGTAACCTAGAGTGCAAAGTCGACGACGCCAACCAGCTCGAAATCGGTGACGTCCGCCTTGTGGAACACATTGAATTTTTTTATTATTACTAATTTTAGTAGAAAAAAAACAATAAATTGTTGTATTAATATTAACACTTTAATTTTATATTGGTTGGTTAGTGATAAAATATATGTTTGTTATTATAACGTTTTTTAAAAGAATGTTAGTTAAAATAATATTATTAAAGTATAATTCTAAATAATTTATAAAACTACAGTATCTTTTAAATTTTATTAAAGTATAATTCTAAATAATTTATAAAACTATAATATTTTTTAATCGAAGTGGGGAGGTGGAAGAGGTGGAAGGGGAAGGTGGGGAAAAAACAATTAAATATATATATATATATATATATATATATATATATATATATATAATTAACCCTCGACCAAGCAAATGAAAAAAAAAAAAAAAAAAAAAGGAAAGAAGGTCGAGGGTTCAACCCTCGACCAACCACCCAAGTATCAACCCCCAATAAAAACTACAATATTTCCATAAATATTTTAAAAACTATAATATTTTTTTAAATAATTTATAAAATCATAATATATTTTTAAATTTTCTCTAAAAAATGAGCCAAACATTATACATTTATATATGCGGCAGGCATTTATTGATTAATACTTTTTTTTTGGCGCAATTGATTGATATTCATAAAAAAATTTAAAACAAAAAAAACTGAAAAAAACCCAATCAAACCAAGTTCGTCCACTGATTTAGATTGATTTTTTCAGTAGAAAATTAGACATTTTTATTTGTATTTCAGATAAAACATCAAACTTTAGACCCTTTTAGTATTTAAATTATTAAGAGATACACTTATATTAGTTGTTTATAAATTCTTATGGTACATGTATCTGACGTTTGTTTGTTATTTAGAAAAAAAAATCATGAATAAAAATAAAATGTTTAATCTCAACCCATAAAAAAAAGAAATAGGCCAAATACTATTTTCAAAGAAACAAAAAATCCAAATCAAAACAAAACAAAATATGCAAAACCAAAAATCAAATCCATAGTAAATTGAACTAAATAAAAATTGATCAATTCATTTTGTTATTTATTGGACATTAATTTAGTTCTTTTATTAAAATCAATAATTTTAATTTGATTTTTGATTGGCTCCAAAATTAAAGAAATAAAACCCAAATAATCTACCCTAGCATGTTACATATACTTGGTAATTGCTGGAATGAGATTAATTGTAAAATTTAAAAATTAAAAATAAAATTATCGATGATAAGAGATGTTGTTGGCAATTGGCATCACGAAATTAAAAAAATAATAATAAAAAAAAAAAAAAAAAAAAAAAAAACTGCAATTATGAATTGATTTCCAAACATTTTTTGGACCGACAATGTTATTTTATTTTGTTTAGCTTCTTTTTTAATGCCGGTTGAGCGTCGTTTCAAAAAAAAAAAGAATTATTAATGAATTCATAGAAACTATGATACACTTTTTGTAATATATCAATTTATAATTTAATATTTTTTAAAAAAAGAGTAAATACATCAAGTTTTAAAATATTTTTGAATTACATAGTCTTATACCAATATAATAATAATGTCGCAATCTTTACATTAATGCAAAGCATTAATTTATTGTGCACCGCCTTCCTTGTTAAGAGTTATTTCTTGATTATGTGTTCTCTTTGTACCAATCTTAATAATTGTTGGCCTTAAGCTTTATATGACTTAAAACATCAGTCACTTATACTAAACCAAGTATAAAAGGAACATGCGTTAAACTTATTGTTAAAGGTTAAAAGTTCACATTTTTACTTGTTAAATTAAAAATTCAAATGATTTAAGAAAACCATTACTCCAACCAATAAAGAGAAATAAAAGTTTAAATAAATAAAATTGAACCGATAAAGCATCATTTACGGTCCAAATTGCACCAAAGATAGAAATATGTTCTTCTAATCTAAGTAATAAAATTGTCAAAATCCATCGTTTTGGAAATAAAATCAAAAATCATTTAAGATGAATCTTTTGACGTGTCAAGCCACATTTCAGAATCATTTTAAATAGAATTGAAAATTTTATTTTCATTAAAATTAAAAGACTTGTCACATCATCTTATATCATGCGTGCTATTGTGTCGCTACGATCTTTTTATTAGAGTGGGATGTACAGTTAAAAAAAGTGCAAACAGAAAAGAAATATAAATTAAAAAGTTTTGAATAAAATTCAAAAAATAGAAAATAAAAGGTGATTGTGTGTGAAAATACATTTAATTAAAAGGGGAGGAAAGTCAAAGTAAAGTAAATGGGAAGATGGGAAGATGAATTTTTGTCCAATTTTTCAAAGTATATAAATATTTAAAATATCGAAAAGACTAATTTTCTCCCTTACCGACACTACTCAAACCAGCTTAGGTGTCGTAGGATATTGTCAGCCAATCAAATTTCATCCTTTTGTCGGCTTTCACACTATTTTATTTTATTTTATTTTATATTATTAAGATTTTTTTTTTTTTTTAAATTTTAATTTCATAATATCTAGTGCCGAGAATCAAATTTGGGATGTTTGTTTTAAGGGTTATTGGATGGATTAGGATCTAGGAAGTCTTCCTCCTACGTCTTTTTTATATGAGTTTTAATAGTTTTTACTATTCAACCTATAGGTTACTTCTTTTTTTTTCTAATTTAATTTAAGAAGTTCGTCAGCCAATTTGTGGCGACAATCACTTTTTGTTGACAAATTTTTTATCGACCACTAATTCCGCTAACCTCTGACTGTCATTTTTTGCGACAGCCACCGAACAACCTTGAAAAACATGAATACAAATAGTCTTAGTATATAACAAACTAAACAAACTTGTATATAAAAACACTTTTAAAATAGAGTGTTAAACATATGTGTGTTTTTATTTTAAGGATTTTTTTAAATCAAAAGTGTTTGATAAAAATAAATTTTTGGAAAAACATTTTTCTCTATGTCATTCCGAACTGGTCATAAAGCTGCAATCATATAATTAGGTATATTTACTGAGGCTATATGTGTAGTCCTAATTTAATTTAATAACATTTTCATTTTTTTTCGTTGGTCAACGCAACTAAGTCAAAAACTTAGAATTTCAAATGTAAAGGTTTAAAATGTTGGAAACAACTCAATAGCTAAATAAAATTAAAACTCAAAATTTATAATTTTTTTTATTCCTCGAATGTAATTTGATAAAAAAAATTATATATTTTCAATAATTGAATTTAATATTAAAATACTAATTCATTTTAATTTTAAGTTAGTGTGCTATGGTAAAAGAATTGAACATTTTCAAATTAGTTGAACTCACAAAAGTCTATAAAATTTTATTTGAGAACCTAATAAATTTAAATATCAAATTGTCAAAACAATAAATTAAATAAAATTATAATTCTAGTCAAACTTTATATTTCAAAATTTAAATATATATATTCTTCTAAATCTTTTTAGTTTATTTTAAATTTAACTATATTAAAATAATTAAGATCACAAATTTAGCTAATATAAAATTTAACCACCGATTGGACAATCTCAAGATTTATAAATCTATACTTTATTCCCAGGCTTCCTAAGCCTGAATTTTAAACACAGACTTCTTAAACTCAAACTTCCAAAAACCTACAGTTCAGACACAGTTTTCTTAAACTCAAGCTACCTAAACCTCTTAGCCTAATCCACCCTTAACATTGCAAACCGGCATGCTTAACGTCTCCCCAGTAGATAGCACAAGATTTATACAATTCATTTATACTCATTTTCATATTAATACTCAACTATAGTATGTACTATAAAATCAAAAGAGAGAAAAAAAAAAATTTGAATTATATATATAGAGAGAAAGTTGTATAAAATTGTGTTTTCACAGAAGAAGAAAGAGGAAAATTGACGTAGAAAACCCTAATCAAGTTTTTTCCTTAAATATTCCTCCATCACCGGCTATAATTTGGAGATATGTCTTTGTTTCTTTGTCAATATGTTAATTTATCACGTAACATTAAACCTAGCTTTTATTATGGACAAAACTTAATGATTTAAGTAATATATTTTATCCTCCAATATTCTAACTTCATGTCTTTAAATTTAAAATAAAAAAGAACAATAGAATTGTCTTATTTCATTGAATATATTTTTTAAAATGTAAACACAGTCCAACAGTTAAGTTATCATTTTTTATTTCTTTTTCAGGTTTGAATCATTCTAAACTACTAGGTAAAAAAAAGTGTTACCACCGAATAAAATCAATATTGAAAGCAATTGACTAATTTTGAAATACAAATATATATATTGAATGGCCAATTTTTTTTGACTTCCCTATTTACTTGGGGTTTAACAATCTAGAAGCAAAGACTCAAATAGAGTGGTGGGGGCAAGGGCAAGAAAAAGTGTAACAATACCTACCTCAAGTTAGTGAAAATTTTAAGTATACACATATATTAACACTTTTCTTTTTTTATATTATATATTTAGAATGACTTATGAAAATTCGTAAACCTTCTTAATTTATCAACAATTTTTTTAAATAAGGATCAAAATAAATATTTTAAAAATACAGAAACCAAAATAAATCAAAACAAAAAATACGGGAGATTGAAGTAGTATTAAAACTCATTAATAAATTATCAGTTAAAATTGAGTTTTTTTTTCTTGGGCATGTGTGTGGACGAATATATTGTTGAAACTTGGATGATGTTATTGATACTTTTATGCTTTGCTTTTCTTATACTTCTTATCATGTTTTTCATAATTTTTCTTTTTTTTTTTTTAAAGGAGAAGAAGAACAATTACATTTAATGCTAAGTAACCTCGATAAGAACAAAAAAGAAATCTTATTCTATTTCTAACTGTAATATTAATGTTTGGCATATCTACCGACAAATAATTTTGCGACATTTGTAATGACGTCATTTTTCTTTTCTTTTCATTTTTTGTAATTTACATGAAAAATACACTGCTATAAAATTAATTTCCGTTTATTGTGTATCATATGTTTTTAATTCTTTTGCTGGGAGGTTTTTTAGGGAATTATTGTGGGGTTTTTTTTTTTTCTTTTTAAGAAATTCTACTACTGACTCAAAAATTACATTTCTTATAATTTACTTTTTATAAACATCAAATACTATTGTTATCTAAATCTTTTTTAGTTCAATAATTATGCCATGAAGTACCAAATTATAATTAGCGTCTTGATGTACTAATTAAGATAGATTTGAATTGGAGAAGAAATTCATATCAAATCATAGAGTCTAAATAAATTTAGATAAAATAAGTCTTTTCAAAGATGGCTCCGATTAATAAATGAGAGTTGTCTCATAAATGATAAACTCTCCATGTGGACATCCAAGTTAGATTTTTCACATTGTTCGAAAAAATTATGTCTATTTGCTTCAAAATTAATTGGATGCATGATGTGGGTCATTGACATATTTGAATGCCTTAAAAGAAAACTAAAAATAAATATGTCGATTCAAGGCAAATAAATTAGTAATTATCATTTTAAAAAAACTGATGATCCGATTTTTCTCCCTTACAAAATTTAAGAGAAAAAAAAAAATCATTTTCTTACCCTCATAGCTTGCAAAGTGTATCAACTATAGCATACCTATTAAAAATGGATTATAAATTTTAAGTGTTTTATAAATTTATAAACCATATCAGTCATTAATTTATATACATAATACACTAAAATTAACAATGAAATTTAATAGAATGGTACGAATTCAGATTTAAATATTTTATAGAGTAGAGGCTATTTGAAACCATGTTTCTAAGTATAGAATTTGCAGAGTAAATAAAACTAAGTGTTATTTATATAATAGCTATCTAAGATATTTTGAATGTTTATCTTGTCTTTGTCATACTTGAAATTAGTAGAAGTGAATAAATATCTTCATTTTTGTTTTCGCATAATAAAAGAAAAATATCAATTAAAATCTCAGTGTAGTCGTTTTAAGTTTTATTTTATTTTAGTGTATTTTTATCGATGATAATAATAATAATAATAATAATAATAATAATAATAATAGTTTTTATATAAAAAATATACTATGTGTAAAAATATTTTCACAATTTATAAATGAGATATTCATTAAAGAGATTATATTTTTTTTAGAAAAAAAAAAAAACTCAACAAGAAATTAACCTTATAAACCAATTTTAAGATTTATTAAAATGTTGGGTATAAAATTTTGAACAAGAACGAAAATAGAACATTATTTCAAGATAGATGGACGTAGAGAACTTGTTAGTAGGANTTGTACAATTGAAAGTACAAGATGACATAGTAAATAAAAACAAAAGACTGACTATCATTGCACTAAAAGGGGACCTTACAGACATTACATTGTTAGCTCAAGAGCTAGTCATTGGAATTGTCAGAAGAGAACAAAGTCGGAGTAGGGTATGAGAGGACATAGCTAGTTTATTCGTTTATAAAGAATATTGGCATTGGACAACACAACCTCTTTCTGGAAGATTTTAGGTTATTTGTTAGTAAAATTGAATAAACTTCAAAAATATATGTATTAAAATGATTTTAAAAAAATACCCTGAGACATTTATTAATATTGTATCAACTAGTAAAGTAAATAATTTCTACCAAATAAGAGATATATTTTTAAAAAATTATGTTAAAAAATGAAACAAATTACTAAGAACTAGGTCTTTGTCCATTGAAATTTTAATAAATTTAAGTTAAATGATTTTTATTTTTATTTTATTAAAAAAAGTAGCTTTTGTAGGGGGCAGAACTATAGATAAGTTGTAAATAGAAAAATCTTGTGACGTGTCCTCAAAATCATTAAAACAATTAATTTATACACCTAAAATTTGGTTTTTCAGAAAAATCTAGAAAACTACAAAAGTTAATTGACAAAAAAACCAAAAAAAAAAAAAAAAAAAATTATTTTATTAAAAATATTGTTTTCACATAACAAAATTGATGTTGCAACTCTCAACCTATAAACTTTAAATAAATCCTTTTATTGACAATATTGTTGAAAAATTGACTTGCCATATGCTCATTGGACTCGAATTGGCATTGTACGGTATTGTGTAAGAGACTATACCAACTAAATATAATACATACTAAACAATTTGATGAGATGGTCGTTGAAGTCCATTTTTAATGACTCTTTTTATCATTGTTCCATTATGTACCATCATTCTATACAAATATAGAATTAACCATGCAGACTTATTAGAATCAAAATTATAAAAAAAAAAAAAAAAAAATTGAAAATACATTGAATCTATCATGTCGCGCTTCAAACGATCAATTATGGAGCCTCATTATATAGTAAAGAAGTGCACTATATAAATTTTTTAACCCTAGATGTGTCTATATTTTGTATTTTGAAAAAATTTCTCTCTAATAAAAATATTTTTCCTCTGTCCCGTAGATTATTGTTAGTGAACCACGTAAATCTTTGTGTTGATTCTTTACTATTTATCCTTTTTTATTCATCTTTTATTTGTTGGTTTTGTAACTGAATATAGTTAAATCACTCGTAGTATAACAAGTTGACAATGATGTTAATTAACAACACCAGTAAGGACAAGAAAACAAGGAGCAAAAAAGAGAGGGAACACACAAAAGTAGTAACCCAGTTCAATGATATCACACCTATGTTTGGGAGGCTATAAGCCTGGATGAAAAGAGTTCCACTACTAATGATTAAAGTTCACAAAACAAACTTGGCTTATACAACAATCAATTAAGATGAATATAAGCTTATTACTAGTAAGCAATTTAGGCTCTCACTCAATATTAAGCTTCTTACGGATGAGCTAATAGATTAGACTCCCCTTTAATTTGCTGCAACCAAGCAAGAACACTTGAGACTTTTTTTCACCACAAAGTTGAACTACCATTCAACTTAGATGATCTTCCTCAAGAGGAACTTGATGTCTAAAACAATCAGCGAAGTATATCTGATCCAAAACAACTTGTGCTTCACTAAATCAATAACAGTAGCAAATTGTCTTTTCTTAGATATTCAAAAACAAAAATGCTCTACTCCTTCAATTTCCGATTAATGACGTACCCTAAAAACACCAACCTACAATAATATAAATTACTCAAATTTGAAAAAGAATCCAACCTAAATAAGGCAGGGAATCAAGATCATCACAAGAGTCAAATCTGATCACCATACAATCAATGTAAAAAAATAACCAATAAAGATTGTACGTAAAAAGTCAGAGATAGCCAAAAAAAATAAACAGGATAAAAAAATTTTAACGGCCACCAACCACAATGACAATAACAAAAAGTATAGGAACATAATAAATATAATTGTCAAAATCTAACCCAATATTTGAAGGTAAAGTAGGTGAAAAACTTCAAGTTAAGTAAAAAATAAATTTGAAAGGTAAAGGACAAGTTGAATGGCCTTTGGTTTTCAGTTAAAATCTCCTACTTTGGTGGTGCTGTCGGCAGCCGGCCGTCAACTGTACCGTCGGCGTTTTTAAAGGTCGGTTCCATAATATTTCTTGCTTGTATTTACATTGTAACAACCCCAAATCGTTGGGGTAAATCCTCTTAATAAATAAGTTTAAGTTATTATGTGTGAAAAAAAAAGAGATAATAATAATAAAAATATAGTTATCCTTATATATTCATGCCTTTATTTAAGCTAAGTTGGAATTTAGAAATTTGAGCTAAGGAAAAATTTGGAATTTAGAAAAAAAAAAAAAAAAGATAATTTTATCTTAGGGCAAGTAAAATAAGGTGATTAATTTTGGTGGGATTGGATAATTGAAGTAAATCTTGGTTGTAGAAGATTTTATTTGATTTTATTTGGATAATTGAAGTAAATCTTGGTTGTAGAAGATTTTATTTGATTTTATTTTGTTTGGTTGGAAAAGAAAAGGGGAAAGGAGGAAGGAATAGGGAATTTGGGTTTTTATAAATAGGCATCGATTTGCGTGCCAAAATAAAAAAAAAAGAAAAAGTAAAAAGGGATTTTTCTCTTCTCCCTCGCGTGCCGCCGCGGTTTCAATCAATCTCTCTCTCTCCTTGCAGTGCCGCCTACTTTCTCTCTCTTCCACCCCGGTGCTCCTCCGCTGCCATTTCAATCAAACCACGCCTGATTTCTCGTCACCAAACCGGTAACGTGAGAGTAAGTATCTCGGACCCAAGGAAAAATTTATAGCTTAATTTGGTTAAAAAACTGTTGATGCTTGAGACTTATGTGATAAAAATTCCCTTAGGTGGCCGGGAATTGTGTTGGGTAAAAAGGATTAGAGCAACTGCAAGTTAAGCTACACTTGGTGGACCAAGAACTTTCCAACAGACTGCCGTGCGAATACGTGAATATAATTGCTCAGGTAAGTGACTTTACTACCTGAACCACCTTCCCGCCTTATGTTTAGTTGCCATGATGAGTAATACTTCTACGCCCATTGAGATAGCATGCTTGTATGATTTTTCCTATGTTTCAAAGGATGTATGTGAAATGCTTATGCTTGTATATGAGATGATTGTAAACAGCGCTGTTAGTGTATAAATTCATGGAAGTAAAGGAGTGAGAATTTAAATTGGTCATGAGTATTGGGTAGTGGTAACTCCCCTACGTCGGCTGGATGTTCACCAGAGGATGTGTTCCTTCGGGTTCACCAGAGGTTGTGGTCCTTCGGGGTCACCAGAGGTTGTGTTCCTTCGGATTCACCAGAGGTTGTGGTCCTTCGGGGTCACCAGAGGTTGTGTTCCTTCGGGTTCACCAGAGGTTGTGTTCCTTCGGGGTCACCAGAGGTTGTGTTCCTTCGGGTTCACCAGAGGTTGTGGTCCTTCGGGGTCACCAGAGGTTGTGTTCCTTCGGGTTCACCAGAGGTTGTGNAGGTTGTGGTCCTTCGGGGTCACCAGAGGATGTGTTCCTTCGGGTTCACTAGAGGTTGTGTTCCCTCGGGATCACCAGAGGTTTTGTGATCCTTCGGGATCACCAGAGGTAAGAGTTCCTTCGGGGCTCCAGAGGTTTGTGGACATCCAAATCCAACTTAGGGAGAGTATAACCAGTTCCCTATGAAAGTGTGTTAGATATGCCTGTCTTAAGGTTAATGCACTTAAAGGACTTGGGTGCCAGTATAACCAGTCCCCTATGAAAGTATGTTAGATATGCCTGTCTTAAGGCTAATGCACTTAAAGGACTTGGGTGCCAGTATAACCAGTTTCCTATTGAAGTATGTTGATATGCCTGTTGTATGACTAATGCACTTAAAGGACTTGGGTGCCTAGCCTGGCTCCGGTAGTGGGGTCACTTACTGAGCAATATAATTGCTCACCCTTTTATCTTATTTTTTTTTCAGGTAAGGGAAAGAACGTGCTGGCGAATGACAAGAGGAAACCTTGATGGCTTCACGGGACCCATAGTAGCTTCCGCCTAGCACTGCATTTTTTTTTAGGCTTGTCTTTTATTTTGTATATGGATTTTGTTTTTGTTTTCTGTTCATGGAATTTTGTTGATTTTATTAGGGGTACCCCGAACCAAAAATTCTTTCTATATGGGTTAAATAAAACAGAAATTTTCGTAAGTAGCATTGTTTCTTTCTTATTACTCAGCATCGGGTCTTTTCTTGAAATTTGCATGCATTGAGTAATGGTCTGATTAGGATGTATTAGTCGGGTCGTTACATACATAATAAGGTGATTAATGACAAAATAGAATAAAATAATTATAGTAAATTGATATCCACTTGAGATTAAATTATGCTTTCTGTATGATTTGCGGTTTGATTCCCATTTATAAATGTGATACACATCCCATGGTTCAACTAAATAAATAAGATTAAATCCCTTTAATCTTTTTGGAACCCAATTAGGTTTTAGGTCTAGTTTAATGGTTTGTTAGATTTTAAAATGTTACCCATTTAGTTTCAATTTAGTTTTTAAATTTCAACTCTAAAAATTTGAGTTTCATTTCGATTTGGTCCCAAGATTTTACACTTTTAATTTCGATTTTTTATTAAATACTCATTTTTCATCTTTAACATTAATGTCTTTTAATTAATTTGAAATAATTCGAAAGATTGTAATTAATTAAGTTTTACTATTTTTCATCAATGCTAAAATTATAATTAAAATTTCAATTCATAATTATTTTAAATTAATTAATAGACATTAGCATCAATGACTCAAAGTGAGTATATAATGAAAGTCGAGATTAAAAATGTAAAATCTTAAAGCATATGAACCAAATGGAAAGTGGATCCAAAACAAGCTAAGGTTTGAACAAAGGACTTCCTGACTATCTGCTTTGATACCATGTTAAATCGTCGATTGACCCAAAACTTAATATGATTAGTAAAGGAAAATTTAATATTATAACACCAATAGCAACGATAATGACTTAAATGATTTGAAAGATGTAAACAAAGAAGGTTCGCTTCATCAACAACCATTCTTTATCGGAAAAAACTTTAAGAGGTCATTTGATTTGAGGGCTTTCTACATAGGAATTGATATAGGTATCCCAAACCCATGTTTGTGTCATAATTTTCAACACTTTAACTAGGAATAAGCAATTCTCATGCATTCTCTTTCCCACGAACAAGAATTTTCTTTTTCCTGCTCATTTTGAATATAGTAAATTAATTTAACAAAATTAACCTAAACATTTGCTTAATAAATATATAATAATCTATTAAAATATTTTTACTTAATTTATTTTTACAATAAAAATTTATTACATTTCACTTTGCTTATTTATAAATTATTAGTAATTAGCTAATAATATTTTAAGTGTATTTAATTAGTAAACTTAGATTATTTAAATCTAGTTAGTACAAAAATTCATTTTTCAATAATAATAACTTGATTTTGTATATACATAATCAAATAATTATCTTTTTTAGACTAATTTTAATTTGATCCATCATTGTTGATTATTTATATTCGGTTAATTATTTATTGTGATTAATTTTTGTTACTTGTCTTATTTTTTTTTTTTAAAAAAACAGTATTCTTCAAAATGATATCAAAATTTTATCTCTCTTTTTCACTTTCTTATGTAATATATTTTTTATTAACATATATTTTCTTTTATTATTTAATTAAAATTAAAATTTTGAACTTAATTAATATTAAGTATTAGATTATAATAATATGACATTTATTAAATATATTAATTGGTTAATTTTAGTGATAAATTTATCACTTTTTAAATATTCATAATTAAAATTATTATTGATTCTTAATTAATTCACTCTTATAGATATATTTAATTATATTTATTGTTCAATTGATTAGTCTACTAAATTTATATAAGATTTTCATATTTAATTTCATAAATTAAATATAAACATAATTTTCGTGCATAAAATTTTGATGTCCTACCAAACACAATTATCTTTGATTTACAGACATTCCATTCTCACACATATCTATAAAACCTTAAACCGTAAGACTTCTAAGAAGCTCCATCTTGGGGACGATATTCTCAAAGAAAACCAGTGTCGTTTTATGACCACGAGACTTATCGTAAGGGGCAGAGAGTTCATTTTCTAACTTGAATCCGATAAGGAAGCACTTAATCAACTAGCAAATTTCGACACCGGATCATACCGATGCTTCACCTTCTTCGAGATAGGAGAGAGAATAAGAGAAGAGAATGAGATAGGGAGGAAGGACGAAGAGGGGGAGAGAGAAAGAAAGGAGACAGGAGAAAGATCAAAATTTAGTTTCGAACTCATTTTACCATTTCACCATTTAACCAAAATTCTTTTTTTTTTTTTCGTCTAAATTTAATATTATTTTGATACGACCTTTTAAAACCATTCTTGAAAACTTAGGGACTAAATTCAACCATTTAAAACAACACACCTATTTTATGTCTGAAAAAAAAGCGCGCATATATATCAGTTTTAAATGGAAACTAACGAGGTAACTCTTGAAAAATGCTTCCCGCAGAAACTAGCTTTGGGTTGTGAATCCTGACTGAGATTAGCTACTTTATAATTTCAAAATCCACCCAGTAGCTTATGAAGAGCCAAGAAATGAATATAAAATGAGAGTGGAAGGAAAACTAACCTGGAATTGATTGCTTCACTCACAGTACAATCCGTTCCCAACTCTGTGTGAATTCTCAATTTAATTTTACACTAAACCAGTTGTCTATCCGGATGAATTCATCATCCATCCATCTGCGTGAATAGATTTCACATATTATCGACACTACGAGTCCAGTCCTCGTTCCGCCATCATTAATTTCACCCTCTTCTCGTCTTCTGATCTCCCGGCATTACCATAAATCTTGACCAGAAGCTCAAAATTGAGCTCATTATCTGGCTCCAATTCAAAGAGTCTTTCAGCAGCAATCTCAGCGATATCTACATTGCTGTGGAGATAGCACGCATACAACAGTGCCCCCCATACGGTCGGGCCTGCCTCGATCTCCATCCCTTTCGTTATGATTCTATAAGCTTCTCCAATCATCCCTGCTCTCCCATAAAGATTCACCATACAAGCATAATGTTCCATGGTTGGTCTTATTCCATACTTCCCCTTCATCAAAGAATACAACTTTCCCCCTTCCTTCACCAACCCCAGATGGGCACAAGTTGATAACAATGACACAAATGTTACACTGTCTGGCAAAACATCAAGGTTTTGCATCACTTCAAAATATGTCAAAGCTTCTGGGGTATTGAAATGAGCTGAGATTATGGAGTTCCATGAGAATATGTCTTTTTGAGGCATCCGCTGGAACAGCCATTTTGCTCTGTTAATCTTACCACAGTTAGCATACATGACAATTAAGGAGTTAGCAATGGACAAATTCCATTCGACTCCGTGTCTAATCACCCATCCATGGATCTGTAATTTGTATTTCAATGACGAAATGTTAGAAAGAATGGTGGACAAAGCAACCGAATCCGGCTCGTAACCTTCTTGAATCATTTGATCAAAGATGTCCAATGCCTCAAAGAGAAGCCCATGGCGTGTGTAGCCTGTGACCATTGAGTTCCAAGAAACTGTATCCTTACAGACAATCTGATCGAAAACCTTTCTAGCCCTCACAATGCTACCACACTTGGAATACATGTCAACTAGAGCATTGAGGACAAAGACATCTCCAGCAAAGCCTGAACGAATGGCATGGCGGTGCACCGCCTCTCCGATTTGAATCGACCCAATGCCACCACAGGCCTTGAGCACACGAGGAAAAGTGAAATGGTCAGGTTCAACACCTTCTTCCTCCATTTGAAAGTAAAGAGCCAGAGCATCTTCATAAAAACCAAGTTCAGCATACCCAGAAATAAGAGAATTCCAAGCAAATGCAGAGACATTACGTTTAGTCATTTCATCAAACACCTGGTGTGCATTCTCCATGAACCCAAAGGAAGCATACAGACGAAGAAGCTTAGAAGAAACACCCACATTTCTCCGTAAAAGATTGGTGGGTATTAAGCGATGAAGCCGAATACCATGGTGGATGGCTCGCAATTGGTAGCAAACTTCCAAGAGGGAAGAGAAAATTTGAGGATCAATAAAGAGGCCATTGTCGACAGAAGCTTCAAGGTCAGTGAGAAGAGCATCAAGGGCTTGAATTTTGGTTTGGAAGAAGGGTTTGGGGTGGATTAAGAGAGGGGTTGATGAGGATTTAGGGAAAGAGAGATCAGTTGTCTCTTTGGCTTTGCTTATGCGAAGAAGTTTTTGGTGAAGAAGTTTCTTTCTCTCTTTCTTGGATTTCTTGGGTTTAGAAGAACAGAAGAGAAGAAGCGAAGTTGAGGGTGAAATTGACAGTTGCAAAGAAATCAGCATTGGGCAAACAAAGCGTCGGAGAAGAAGAGGGAAAATGGTGGTTCCGAAGCGCTCATTTGGGATTTGGTTTCATTCGTTCTCTCAGGCCACACCCTACCGTAATTTTATGCCAACAACATTCAATTCAAATAATTTTTTGGAACAATACCTTGTGCATCTCAGGTGGCGGTGGCGGAAAATTGTTGTAAATAACCCTTCATCTTTGGCGGAAAATTCGTTGAAATAGTTTTTATCAATCTTGAGATTCAAATAAAAATTCAGATGAAGTTATTACGTCTTATACTAAATCTTACATAATCTTTTCAACTCTTCTTCAAATGCCCAAATCTTATTCTAATATGAATTTCTAAATGAATTTACAAATTTTCCATGGTTTCCCCCTTAGATGATTATGTGGCACTCTACAAAAGAAAATCAAATTTGTGGTAGTTATTTTAAATTATATACGAACCCGATTTTCTTTTTAACCAAAATTCCACCAAAGCAAAAATAAAAATAATTAAAAAATGATTTTTAAAAAAAAATTGATGGTTTGAATTTTGAATTTGCAATGGACAGAAGTTAAATTTGTATTCGAATCTCAAAGTCAATCTTGGCAAGAAAAACTATTTCAACTCATTCTCAAAAAATGAGGCTAGTTTTGAAAGATGAAAACCTTCTAATTTGACAATTTACTTAATCTTTATATAATCCATCTAAGTGTTTCATCACAAGTTAACACGTGACAAACTATTTGAAATTATAAATTTAGTCCTTCAATTTTGAGATGTGCTGAACTTTCAAAAGTATTTCCATGATTTTGTTTTGAAAATAATACCTTGGCAAAAATTAAAACCAACGATACAAATCAAAAGTTACAAATTTAATCCCTAAATTTGAACACTGGTGTTTATCTAACCTATGAATTTTAAAAATTACAACTTTAGTCTTTGAGCTTAAAAATTAGACGCAATTTGAGAATTTAGGATTTCATTATAAAAAATTAAAAATTAAAAATTAAAAAAATTATATCTAATCAATCAAATCTTAAATTTGAAAAAAAAAAAAAAAAAACATATAAGACACAAGATCGAAAATTCAAAACGTTCAAAGACCAAATCAACACATTCATAAGCTAAACTTATAATTCAACTCCTTTTTCTTCTTTCCCCTTATACATTTATTGGTCAACGGCAAGCATTATTCATCAAGATGTGTGCATGGTCTCTTGAAGCATATTGAATCATATTGTAAACCTAGTTTTAATTATAAAGATTAAACTGAGTTTATTTTAGTTTTTTCGTGTTATATATATATTTTGTAGTAGTAGCATCGTTGGTTATCTACCTAACTAATAGATAGGTAAATGATTGGGTTCTGTAAAGTTTAAGGTTTGAAATAAAATAGGTAAAATTAAAGATTAGAAAAAAGAAAAAATGGGAAGATTCAAACGAGATATGTCTTTAATTAGTTGAACTAGACTTGTTTGCCACTTCTAATGACTAATGAGATATTCTTTCCATTCCTTTCCCTCACGTCTCGCCATTTTATCATATACTCGTTTAACTTTTAGCTTATACTTTTGCCAGTTATTCCATTAAAATCAACATTTTATCAGTTTTTCGACGATGTGTTCATTCCTAAACATATTTATTAGTTCTGTTTAGAGTTCCCTCCATCTGAAGTTAGGGAACATATGCCACCTGCAGATATCAAGAATATGTAGCCAACAGGTTTAGTTATGAGATAACTTTTTGGACCTATAAGAAATTCCCAATGCTGCACTTGATGTGTTCAGTTATTTTACATTCTTGAAAAAAATGAGTAATCAGGGAAATGAACTCACAATGATCTTCAACTGAAACGAAGAGAAACTCCAAGCACAAACCGGGATCATGCTCCATGTTATCCATGACATAAGGCGATTAATCAACACTTTCATGCTCTTACCTGCTGCTGAACAAAATTAATGGCTTACAAGTGATTAAACAATATTTGGGAGCTGATCGACAACTGACTACAGCACCGAGTGGATTATTGGAGAAAAATTGGATTCTGTAAGTTTTGAGTTTAAAAGGTTTTTACTGCTAAAATATGCAACAAGCCAAGCATATATACAATATTTGTATGGAAAACAGTAGGAGAACTGAAAGCGCAAACAGAAACCAAATACCTCAAAATTGAATGATGCAAAAACTGGATAAACTTGTTTGTATATTTCATCCACTGTTCCAACTGCGTTTATCTGCAACATTTTTTTGGTTAATGAAGGTATAAATTTGTATACGAAAAGCTCAAACAAGAAGTTTGCACAAGGAAAGAATATATTAAAAACGTGGTCAAGGCAAGTGAATGATAGCATCCATTAATAGCAGCAGGCTCCAACACTACAAGGATTTGAGTTCAAAACTCAACCAAAATTACCTTGTAAAGCTTTCCCTTCTCCAGATAATATTTGACTACAGGAAGATTTAATGCGGCAAAAACTTTCAGCCTTTTCTTGATTGTGTCAATATTATCATCAACTCTTCCCTGCAATATATGCCATTTTGAGATAAATAATGATAACGATTTGGATGCAGGAAAGATCTACCACATATCAGCTACCTGATTACGATTGAGCACCCGCTTCACCATCTCATCTTCTGGACAGTCAAAGAAGAGTACAATGTCTGGTTCTGCCCCGATCTGCATCATGAACGACAGAATTGTATTATACACCAAGCATGTCTTTGAAGCATATATGTTAAATTGAAAAGGTGTGGAATCTGAGGTTCTCTCGTTGACCTCAGTGTTGATACAGTTCTTAAAGGAAAAGCATCTTCACCACAAGTAATAAAGAACTAAATGGAAAGAGTTTAGAAGAAACTCACAATTTGTTCAAATGCTATCCGGTTTTCCTCACTCCGTGGAAACCCATCAATGAGAAACTTATAATTGTCACTGGATTCCATTTCCTTCTGAATAAGTCTGATCGTCAATTCTGAAGGAACTATTTTTCCTTCCTTAATTGTGTTGAGAATCATGGTGCTGAAAATAGAAATTCACAATCAACAGACATCAGAGGCTAGATGGATATGAAAGCTTTCTCGGTAAGGCAAACAAAGCATAATTACCCATCTGCACTATTAGCAGCTATCTCCCTCCTTAATAGATCTCCAGCACTCAAATGTGTAAATCCAAAGTTCTCAACTATCTTCATACATTGTGTACCTTTACCACTTCCAGGACCACCTGATAACATTGCCACTATTAGTATATGCAGGGCTTATATATAAGCATCTAGGCCATATCATTGAATATTAATGACTCCTTTTCTTCTATGTTTCCGGTTAAAAATTAGTGCAAACTTAATTCGCAAGTAAGTGATCTTTTTCTTTAAATTAATGTTAGTGGCTTTTATTAAGGGTGGTGCCTCCAACTTAGGAGGAATGTGGCCTAGCGGCTTAGTGGGGTTGATTACGGGAGAATCTTTAAGGTCAGTGGCATAGTTGTTAGTTTTTTATTTACCTATAAATACTTGTTATATTTCCACTTTAAGGCATAAAACACAACTGAAACACTTGATCCTTCGTGTAATTTTCACATATTTCCATCTTTTGTCCTCTCCGTTTTGTTGTTTTCCGTTACTAGAACCATTTATTCAAGAAATCCATGAGAGCTCAAGATAGAGGAGGTGAACAAATATGAAACCTCAAAGGATTATTATTGCATTACTTTACGACACTAGTTATATTCACATACATCTTATCTGACCTCCCATTTTGTTTAATCATACAACTTAGCAGTACTGTGGGCATGAGAATTTTTTACATTTACAGTAGGCTTGAATATTTGATCTATTTTTCTAATATATTAAGAAAATACTCTCTCGTTAGCAGGTATGCAGGTGTTGAGTAATGAGTACTAAATTTATTAGCGATACTAATCATTCTCTCGAATATAGGTTCAAAAGTATATGCCATTAACTTCTTCAAACTATTCTAAACTATGGATTTTTATTTTCTTAAATATTTATTTACATCATATAAGAATCATTAACCTCTCAAGAAAAATCAATAGTTCCATCAATAGTTATATAAAATTTTTACCAAACAACACGCGCAATAGAAGATGGACTAAACTGCACTTTCTTTTTTCCTGTGTGTGTGTGTGTGTGTCATTGTTCCAACTAGGAACTGCGATGACATTGAACCAAGAAACTCTCAAGACACCTATCTATTACACCCCTACTTCTTTCAGCTCCTCATCCAACTTCATACGAAGATAAAGATCAATACACATAATTGGAATATTGACAACCTCCACTGAGAAACGAAGATGGAGGCTTAAGTTTAAAATTGACTAAGCAAGGATCACATGTCATTAATAGAGCCATGACGTTTTACTTCCAAATGCTTCACGCCCTAAACCTTTGAGGAAAAGAACTTCAACAGATAAATTTATATTATCTCTTGGCTTCTTAGTCACCTTCTAGGCTTCTAGATTATGAAAAATTATATATAGCTGAACACAAACATAAATACAGCTTCCTTCATTGTCACCAAAAATGGAAAGGAGGAAAAGCAGTGAACGTTACCTAATACAAAAGTTATGAATGGTGTTTTATCTCTTTGAAAGGTACCTTTATCCTGCACTCAAATTAAAAACAATCTAAAACTTTACTCCAAATGTATTAGACAGGATGACATAAATAAACACACACATGCACTTAAATCTTGCATGTGGGAGCAGATGCTTCAACTTGTGACACTAATTTTCAGTTCTTCACATCATAAAGATGAAAAAAATATTACTGACACACAGTTCCACTAGATAAAGAGAGAAACTGTGACATGATAAGACGATTCTGGAGACAATAGTGAGGGGCAAAGCAAATTCATATCGCACCTTGCTTTTCTACTCGTCTCAGACTCAGGTCGATGATAGGTTTGAATGTTCATTTCCACAGAAAATGAAAACTACAGAACTTGAGGTGCATGCTTTACAGTTGATATAGAATTAAAGCAAACATAAAAAAACTACAAATATATGAGCAGTTAAACATCTACAAAATGCATATATTACCTTTCTGGGTATTTCAGTGGTAAATGCTTCCCAAAACTTGAGTTTACACACATCCTGCATTGATATCAGCAATAAAAGAGGTGAAACTGGTTATACAGTTTTTATATGGGGCAATTTAACCGTACAAGTTCCAGTGAGACGTATTTCATGAACCTAGAGAAATGGAGTATGGTGAACAATAAAATTCTAAGAATTCATGAACTTCCAAAAATATGGAGGAAACGAAGAATATGACAAAGGTGTCAAGGTTGCTAATACCCTGCTTGTTCCCAAGTCAGACGAACTTCATTCCAGCATATGGTTTCAAGAGATTTCACTTCTGCAACATCCTATGTCTCCTTGACCTGAGGTCCAATGCGTCGTTCACACCTTCTCTAAAATTTCCCCAATTTCATCTAAATTAACATTTTACTATCAAACAATCTCAAACCAGTCATTTATAATCTGCTAAGTTCTCGATTGTGCAACGTCAAATCCTGCACCGACAAGGCCTGCGATAATTTGTGCAACCAGACTCCTCACGTGAATATCCATTCTCCTGTTATTGCTGAGATCCATCTCGTATATACTTAATCCAACTTTCTACATTGCCCAAAAAATTCTGGCCCACGAAGCAGATATGACCTTGGAGAAGCCAATATTATTTAAGCTAACTTAACATATAAGCCAATGTTTTCATGCCATACATAATCAAGAAAAGATAAGCTTGTCTCTTCCCGGTTCTCAATTGCGGGAGGTTCTTTTAGCCAAAAAAATTGATGTTACGAAAGAATGAGAGAATATGAAATCCAAACCAACCAAAAGCTACCAAGATTACAAGAAAGACTTCCCAGTTCGCTAAGATAGAGAATGAATGATTTCAAACGCTTTTAACTCGAAAACAGAATGCGTATGGTTGTAAGAGCTACCCATTTTCAGCGTACAGAAGAGGCATTATTCTTCTAATCAAAACCCAAATACGTCAAGGAAATAAGTTGTTCCCGGAAGAAAGTGAAGAGGGGTTAGAACATTTCGAAAAAAATACATTTCATTAACGTAAATAGCAATCAACGAATTAGCAGCAGCCCATTACTGGCTGGCTCGAGAGATCAAAGTAGATGTAGATACCTTATTATTGACAATGGACTTATGGGCACACGTGAAATGAGAGACTGAAGCTACTCGTCTCCACATCTTCTGATCGCTGGCTGTCTTGCAAAAGTCGTGTTCTAGTCGATGTGATTCGATCGTTCATGGGATTCAATTTTTCACATGAGACATTTGGTCGAACACCTACGGTGCGTTGTTGAAAAGCGATTGTCCCCACGTAGCTGCAACCTGCTGTCAAGGTTTCCTTGAGAGGTTGGTCATAAATGAAGCTGACAGGAACGCCATGAAAGAGACATAGAGTGGAATCCACGTCGTGATCTCTCGGAAGGGACGGATCCCGGCTTCAGAAGCACTTAGATTTTGGGAATGGGATTAGGTTATTTTTCATTTCCTCGCAGACATTTTCGTTTTAATCACACACCAAATAAAAGGAAATTGATAACACATATCGATCATCAACGAAGATATTAATCAATAATTCTATCATATAAACCGCCAAAATGAGTTGGAGCTTTGAAGTCGTTGGAATCTTTTAGTTATTTTCTTTTTTTACTTTACATATTGTCACAGAAATATCATAAAAATTCAAAATTTAAAACGGTAGAAATCAAATTAAAAAATTAATTGATCTTTGTAGGGTAATGGTATCTAATTTCACATTAGTAATATTATTGACTAGATGACTTTGGCGTGCAAACAAGTATTAACTTATGACATGACGTCACAAATCGATAGCATAAGAAAATAAATTCATGAAATAGAGTGGCTGAGAGGTTTAATATATGATATGTTGAACAAATGGGCCTTTCGAAGGAGAAAAGATAATTCATGGAAAGCCATCTGCCATTGACAATAAAGTAAGCACATCTGGTATGTTATCAATTTACACAATAGAATAATGTTACAATTTTCTAATTATTAAGACGCGTTTGTTAACTAGCACATATGTAGGGATTTTTACTTTATTTTTATTTTTATGATCTAAATAACTAACACAAGAGTAAAAAATGTAAAGAATATTTTCAAAATAGTAAAATTGTTAAAACTACAAATATAGCAAAATTTTACTAATAGACAATGCGAGCTAAATACACATTTATCACTTTATCACACAAATAAAAATCTATATAGATCTATAAAATTATATAAAATTAAACGAACTCTTTTATGTACAATTTTCATTTTATGATTAGTGGGAATTTAGCCTCATTTCCATGATTTCATCATTGATCCCAATGATAAAGAAGAAACAATTTTAATTAGTGCGTTGCCTAAACAAATTGCTCATACAGAAAATGGAAATAAATGAAAAGCACCTTTATCACCGATTCATTCATTCACCAATTCGTATGTTATACAACATATATGTTTGTTACAATTCCAACATGCAATAGGATTTTCGTCTCACGATCAAATTCAAGTTGGGTAGCTTAAAAAACCATGAAGAGAGTGTTTGAAGCACCAAATTCTAAGTCGGATACCCACTCATATTTGAAGCTTCAAACAATACTATTAAATACAGTATTATTATTTTTAATAACTATTAAAACTCATAAGACTCAATGCATCGAGGACAATCAAACATCATGATGTGATGAACTTCATATTCAATGCTGTTGATTCCATCATTGAATCGCCTTATTTCCGGCGAGCTATCCATAAAAGAGAAGGAAGAGAACATAGCAGAGTTGATGGAAATCTAAAACCATGCTTCAATGTAGTGGCTGCCTTCTGACGCTATTGCGACATGTATCCTCTCATAATTTTGCCCATCTTTTACATATAACACGTTAAGAACTTCTCGAATTGATGAGCCTATTTTCATGTACGCTCATATGTTTCCTTGACCATATCGAAACACAGTGCTTTCAGGAACTATCGTTGATATGGTTATTTCAGAGCTAGAGTGGTGCGGCTTCCAGTATCTTTTGATGCTTCATCTGTTCATCAGGAATTCTCCATCATTGATTGGATCAAAATTTTATAAGCTTTCTCGATCGGGGAAGAATGATATAACAAATTTAACTTCATGCCTTTACCTAATTAATCGGGTCCCCCTTTGTTTCATTCGCACCATCTTCAAAAGCTTTTGCAATTTGATTCATGGGATTTTTTTTAACTAGTTGAGTAAGTCCTCACTACCATTACATATTCCACCAACAAAACTAGGACCCTTCTTCTATGCTTCTTCTGAAAGGAAAAAACTTTATTTGAAGTTTGGATATTTTACATTATTTACATCTTCTTTCTCAGACCACTAACAAAATTCCATATTCTCCTCCAGCTCTCAAACTCCTCCATGTATAACAGACCTCCTCAAGCATTCACCACAGTCCCACCTGAAGGGGGAGAAAAGAATTCCAAAAGACATAAATAAATTAAAAACAAAACAATTCTAGACGTCCATATATCAGTTTTTTTTTCTTTTTTTTTTTTTTTTCCTTTTTAAAGAGCTTACCATTAGGGTGGAGGACTTGGCCAGTAATATAAGAGGAATCAACATTACAGGCAAGGAAGACATATGAGGGAGCCACTTCAATGGGTTGCCCAGCTCGCTTCATTGGCACCTGAGACCCAAAATTTGCCGTCTCTTCCTCATCAAAGGAGGCCGGAATCAATGGCGTCCATATCGGCCCCGGTGCCACTCCGTTAACCCTTATCCCTTTGGTGGCTAGCTGCAGAGCCAGGCCTCTGGTGAACGCCACAATTGCCCCCTTGGTAGCAGTGTAATCAAGCAGCTTAGCGTTGCCTTTATAGGCATTCACTGAGGTCGTGTTGATTATGGAGCTCCCTTCCTTCATATGCTTCAATGCATGCCTGACATAAAACTCAAAACACCCCTCATCAAATCCCCATTTTTAAAGCCAATTGTGTTGTAATTACTAATTAATTTACCTGGTGGTGAAGAAGTAGGAGAAAATGTTGGTTCGAAACACTCTGAGGAGTCTGTCCTCGTCGATGTCTTCAACAGAGGAGGATTTGTACTGCTCGGCAGCGTTGTTGATCAAGATGTCGATGCGACCATAGGCTTTGACCACCTCATCGACCACCCTCTTGCAGTTTTCGTCGAACCCCAGGTCCGCCGGTACGGCTAATGGGTCCTTGGCCGCGCTGGATTTGGCCTTCTTTATCATTTCTATGGTGTCGTTGGCGTCTTTGTCTTCCTGGGCCTTGACGTAGGTGAAGGCCACGGTTGCGCCCTCTAAAGCGAAACAGTAACATACTGCCCGCCCTATGCCCGAGTCCCCGCCCGTCACCAGTGCCACCTTCCCCTGCATCCATTTTTTTTCCATTTTTCATTTTCATGGATTTAGCCTGTTTAGTAGAGAATTTAAAAAATTGAAATCTGAAAATAAAAATTGATAACCATTTTTTCCATTTTTCATTTTCATGGATTTAGCCTGTTTGGCAGAAAATTTTAAAACAAAAATCTGAAGAAAATAATTATATGAAAATAAAGTTATTTCATGTTTTCCAGATATAATTTGGCAGCCGATTCACGATTTAATATATGTTTAATTATTTAGTTCACAATAAATTATTATTACTTTATTTTATAACATCATATTTTTTAAGTTCATAACATGATAGGTCGTATTTTTAAATATTTTTATTTTTATTTAAAATAATTCTAAATTTTAAATTTTAAATTCAAAATCTAAAATCTGAAGAAAATAATTAAATGACAATTAGAGTTATTTCATGTTTTTCAGATATAATTTGGGGCGATTTAAAATATGTTAGAATAAATTATTATTAATTTATTTTATAACATTATATTTTTTAGTTCATGACGTGATAGTTCGTATTTTCAAATTTTTTACTTTTATTTAATATAATTCTAAAATACATTTAAAATCTAGATATAACACAACATAACAACATAAAATAGGCGGATTCTCTACTAAACATCAATGTTTTTAGTATGATATATGTTATATTTTTAAATATTTTTATTTTTATTGAACATAATTTTGTATTTTAAAATTTAAAATCACAGTCTTAAAAAAATGATTTTTTTTTGAATTTGGACAAACTATGGTTTGTAATTCAAACAATAGTTTGGACTTTAGATATAAAGTATTAAAATTTAGATTTTTAGTCTGCAAACTAAAACACAAAGTACAATTGAGTTTGTAGCAAGTTTGATTTATCAATTTACCATTCTTGATAATGGGTTTATTTGGTTTTATTTTTAAACAATAAGCTTATAAATATTAATCCACCACCACCATGCATCAGTTCTTATATTTTGTTGTCTTCTTTAATATTTAATAAATCAAGTTTTTAATCCCTTAAAAAAAAAAGAGAGAGAGAGAGAGAGAGAGAGAGAGAGAAGTATAATTGAAAAATGATCGGTAAACAAACATAAAAACAAAATTATTACGAAGGTAAGGTCAAATGATTATCCAATATGGATTTAATTAAAGAATAATTAGTATGATATTAAGGAGAGCGAAGTAGTAAGAAGGGAAAGAGAGAGAAAAGGGTGCCTGAAGCTTATTGGCAGGCTTATAATCTGAGGTAGTAAACTGTGGAGTCGGGTCCATGGCGTGCTGTTTGCCAGGTTGAGCTTGTTGCTTCTGTGGAGGAAACTGTTGGGCCTCAGATGCCATATTTCTCACCCAACTACGGGTAATGGAATTATTATTATTATTATTATTATTATTATTATTAATAAACTCAACACTGCAAAACCCACCCAACAAACAAGAAAGAGGAGGTCGAATGGAGAAAGAACAGAACCTAGAAAGCATGTAAAATTAGAATCGTAGGAGTGGAGTAGGATTGATTTTGAGATACATGGAGAGGTGTTTTATAGGTGGAAAAATGGGGTGATTGTTCAATGTTAACGTGTCCTTACATTGGCTTGCGGCGGACACGTACGTCTTTGGAGACAGAGGCAGAGAGAGGGAGTTTTCCAGAGACTATGGACTCCCGGACCCTGCCCCATTCTCTAAACATTATTACTTTTCTTAATTTTTTGGATTTTTTTTTTTCTCTCTCTCTTTTGAGATAACTTCATAAATTAAAAGCCCCGAGATCAAGGGCAACCAAGGAAAAAGGATGTCAAACTAAACTTATAAGGTTTATACGGGGACAAAATACATTTGAATTAGGTATCTATTTGGTCCATGAACTTTTTATAATGAATAGTTTTAGTTGAATAATAGTTCTAAGTGGTTCTTCCACCCATTTGACTATTAGTTGACTTAACAAATGCTGATTGGACTGTTAAAATGATGAAGTATACTGTTTATACGTCAATTTTTAATATAAAATTATATGAATTCAAAATTTATCAGACTAAAATTTTAGATGGTTTATTTTAAAAAATTTTTAAAAAACATAAAGCAGGAAACAAAACTTTTATTAGTTTGGAGTATATCCTTCTTCGACAAGCATTGGAAAACCAAAACTCTTTTCTTAACAAGCATCGGATGGTAACTTTGAGTTGTTGGCATGATGATTTTTTTTTAACAAGCATGTCGAAGAAAGTTGTCGTCCGATGCTTGTCAAATAAAGATATTCTCCAACCGTAACTTTTGGTCTTCAACGCAAGATATATAACAAATAAAAGATTCGTTTTCTGTTTTTCGATTTTTTTAATCTTTTTAAACCATCTAAAGTTTTGACATAATAAATTTCCAATTCATATAATTTTAGATTCAAAATTGACACATAAGCAAGTATGCCTCATCATTTAACAGTCTAGTCAGCATCTTGTTGAGTCAACTAACGGTCAAATGGGTGTAGGGACCATTTAGAACTATTATTCAAAGGACTAAAAATGTCCATTATAAAACTCCAGGGACCAAATAGACATCTAGTTGAAACCTCAAGAACCAAAAGTGGCCCTTTATATTATTAATTTTGAAGTTAGAAGTTTGATTTAGAAAAAAACAATTTATTTAGTTAAAAGAACTACTTTTAACAAATAAAATGAATACTAATAGACAAGGATGCTCAAAATGTTATTTTATTTTATAAAAAAATTAATCATCTTAGGTAAAAAATTAATTGGCTCTTTACGGGAAAAGTGACAGCGAGCTCAATTTCGCGTAAGTTTGAACTTATCGGGAAGGAATTGAACTATTTGTCACTTTTTCCGTAAAGTTCCGACGGATACGAGAAAAGTGACAGAAAACAAAAAGAAAACTAACAGCAATTTACTTTTTTAGAATGTCGTAAAAAAAACCAATGCAATTCACTTTTTCGTTCACTTTTCCATGAGGCAGACTCTGGCATTCAAATAAAGAAAAAAAAAAAAAAAAAACTAGCCTTTTTCCCTATCTTTTTAAAATACCATTTTTACCTAAATTTTTTCTAAAAGTACCCCACTAATCAACCCATAAAAAGTTGCACCTTGTTTCTTTGAAGGGACAAAGATGAATAAAATCCTCGTACTCTATTCCAGTAACAAGTTTTAAAATAACTCTATAATCTAATGAGGTTTAGAAAAAAAAAGAACTTTAGTAATTAAAAATTAATTTTCATTACATAAGTATGATCATTTCTATTCAACGCTCTAATTCCAAATGGTTCACCCACTAATTTAATATGAAAAGAAAAACAAAAATTAATTTAAAATATAGGAAAATAACAAAAATATTTATAAATATAACAAAATTTTACGGTAGACTATTATCCGTGTCTATTATATCATAGTCTATCATATAGACATATATAATAGTCTATCCCAATTTATCATGTATATCGCATATGAAATATGATATTTTACTATTATTTTACATATTTTCAACAATTTTATTCTTTAAAATAATTTTTCTATTAAAAAGCGTAATTATTGGTCGACATTTCTATGCATCACTTCCTTGTAAAAGGAAAAGAAATGTTAAAATATCTTTTTAAAAAAGGATTTTTTACGTGACAATCTTTTTTACGCGACAACTTATGATTTTACCGAATTGGACAAAAACATAGGTGAAATTAAAAACATTAATATTAAAATGTGAATATTTTATTCAATTGGGACTCGCCGGGAGCTGGAATGCTTTCGTGGGCCAACTCAAACGCCCACGCGCACGCCTGCATCCCACCCCCACTCAGACTTCGAAGCTGGAAAATCAAGGTTCATCAGTGCATCGCCTTCTCTCCGCCGCCGTATGTCGAGCCTGATCCGCAAAGCCACCGGGAAACTTATTTCCGGAGCAGTTCTAAAATCATGCTACTGGAATTCCCTCAGGTCCCGTTCGATTCACGCCCCAGCCTCAGCTCCGCAGAAAGGCGCTGCAACCGGACTTTATGGCTTTGAGCACCTGAAGTCGCCTCAAGGTTTCCGACGTTTCGTCGATGACGCCATCGAGAGGTAACAACATTTTTGTTAGATTCTGAAAGCCTTTACTGCTTGTGAGACGACACTTAATCTGGAAGCCTGAGTGAAGAAACTGAAAGTATTAACTGATATTGTATGGAAAATGCAACATCCATTTTTTCTGAAAATTTTGATTTGTTCTGTTCTTCTGTGTCTTCAGTTAGCTAACACTAAAAACAATTGAGCTTAATTATGTATATAACCAAGTAAAGGTGTTCCATCTTGTTTCCATGTTAATGAGTATGTCTATGACCTTTACTTAATCACTCGGTTTTTTTCAGTATATATAATGGTTATGGGAATAAGAATGTAGGTGAAGACATGACAGGAAATAAAACAGTACTCATTTTCTTGATTCTTAGAGGTTCTTTTGCAAGATATACTGGCATTTTTTATCAATTAGATCCAAAGCTGGTGTCTTGCCTTCTTTGCAGTTATATTTCATTCTACTTAAATTTAAGGAAATTCAAAAGGTAGGCATTTATCAATGCTAATGGGTTTCCGTCTTTGAATTGGAAGAGTACAAGACAGTGCAAGATACAAAGGATTTCGAAACAAAAATCATCTAGTCCAATATGGTATCATATGGGATGTCATGTGTTCTGGGTTAGGGAGCCACTTTCACGAGATATTAATACAATAATCCATGCATTTTACAAAATGTCAACTGACTTGGACTCATGGATACTCTAATAAAAGGAACTCATCGGTATTTTACTACAAATCTCTAACTCATTGATAGCTTGAGGATTCTTGAAACCTTGATCTAATTCGAACAATCTCTATGAGTTTTAGGTCTGGCGAGCTTGTTACTTTTATTTCCAGCATGCCTTCTTCAGCAGAAGTTATCCGAGCGATGGATGAAATTTCAAACACAGTAGGTTTAGAATTTAGGACTTCAAATTTTTATTTGAACCATCTGTCTCATATACTTCGGCTTCCATGCAAAAATTCTTCGTTTAATTTTGGAATTTATTTATTAGGTTTGCTCTGTTTTTGATTCTGCAGAACTTTGTAGGCAAACTCATCCAGACAGGTTTATACTTTTTTTTTTTTACACCCGAGTTATCGTTACTGTCATTCATTTTGCTTTGCCAGTGAGTTTGGCAATTGTTCTTCTCACGAGTGCTTGCTACAATTTTTTCATGCAACAGGGAATTTGTGGAGGAGGCAAACAAGGCAGCTATGAGAATGAACGAATATTTTCATGTGAGGATCCCAGCAAACCCTATGTTGAATGTGACATCTTGACTTCCTCTTTCAGTAGTCAGTATAGCTGGTTTGCTAACTAATTCATTGTCACTGTCGTGTCTGAGCTTTATCTTCAGTGGAAAGCAAACATGTGTTCCAAATAGTGTATTTTTCTCTCGTTCTGGACTCTAGTGCCAAAATATATTAAAAAAAACTTGAGAGAAAATAGTATGGTGTGGTTTGCTGAAGTGATAAAATTAAAATGTGTTATATTAGCAGACTAAATTTCCTTTTTGTATAAAATTCCAAACCTTCTTTATAGAGTAGTTTGGAGACCTTTACCAAGGGGAAAAACTAACACTTGTGGACAGTGGACTTGACAGTCTCACGAACGCCTATTTTATAAGCTTCATCTTAAATGTTATCTCTCATAATTGAAAATGGAAGATTTTAGAAGTTAGTACTCAGATTAGTTATTATCAATCTCTTTCTCTCTCTCCAACATCCCTTTGAACCTGCAACATATGGGTTAAGTAAACCCTTGAAGCCAGCAAGATACAAGGAGAGTCAACATTATTTACTTAATTATGAGATACCAAGTTCCAGTTTTTTATTTTGATTTTTTGATTTTTTATTTTCATCCGTTATTTTAGTAAATAACTTGAAGCTACTGAAACTGAAAACTACTTAACGTAAGTAACATGGACCTATTGAATTTAAAAGTACCCAGCATTTAAATTTGAACAAAAAAGGATTAGGGCTTTTAGCTGTAATTAAATTTAAAACGACTATGGAAAATACTTTATATTTGAATCTAACATGAAAAATATTCAAATGAGTTATATATGTGTATATATTAGTTTTCTACCTTATTTAGTTTTGCACAATGCATAGAAGGAAAACCAAAACGATCATTAGATTTTCTTTACTTTTCTGATTTGAACGAGAAATTATTATTGGTAATGTTCTTCGCTGTTTGAAAACTCAGACTAAAAATTAATTCATGTTATCTTTTTGTTGATAGTTTCTCAATACAAATCATACTTTGTATAGTGCTGTAAAAAAGGCGGAGCATGAGGCTCATCTACTTACACAAGAAGCTCATATGGCTGCTCATTACCTCCGTGTTGACTTTGAAAGGGCTGGAATTCATCTTTCTGCTGGTACTTTCTGTTTTGAGTTCACTCCTCATCTTACTCATGCTTCTGCATTTAAAAATTAACACCTTCATTATACATATGCAGATAGATTAGATCGAGTAAATCAGCTGAGTATAGAGATTTCTCAGCTTTGTCAGGAGTAAGTTCCATATAAAGTCACTAGATGTTGTTTGCTTTATCTTCACATCATTTTCATGGTCCATTCAATTATATTTTCTTCACATCAATATAAATCAACGGAATCACTAGCTGTCAGCCTGTCACTATAAACTGGACATAATATACTGCAGTCACAAAATTGATGCACCTTTTTCATATAATCACTGAAAAGTTTGTATCTTGTTAATAATAAAATGAAAAATACTAGTCACAAAATTCAAGTTGTTTCAATCAATCAATTAGATTATACTCTTAACATTCACAGCTATTACAAGTGTTTGATGAATGTTCTTTGTCAGTTATTGGGAAACCTCATTATATTTGAACTTATACTGATATATGCATGTATTCAGAGCTATTTAGACCGTATGTCTAGCTGCAGAGGATTTTTGTTGAATATGTTTCGTCTGGTCAGGTTCAAAGAAAATATCATCATGGACCCAGGCTATGTGGATATTTTTCCACCATTGCGTATCCCAAACAACTTGCACCATCTTGCTAAGCCCATATATCGTTCAAGTGAATCATTTGGGTCAAGAAGTAGCAGGAATGAAAAGGGATTTAGATTAATGACTGATTCAGATTCTCTATCTTCTGTTCTGCAGTACGCATCAGATGACGAGGTTAGTAACTCTGTTAGTTGTATAATAATACATTAGGATGTATTCTCAGTGGCTTGGGGTAGTTGAAGAATGAAGAGGTTTCCATAGATTCTTGTAGGTTGAAGCCCTATGCAAAATTTAAGTCAAACAAATTTAGCCATTTGAGGAAGGAAATCTTATTCGACAGATGATGATATGTTTCATAAATTATGGTTTGCCTGAGGTATCAGTTTTTTTGTCATTAGGCTGATTGACAATTACTTTGTTCTTTGCACTGGAACATTTTCTCAGGTTAGGAAAATGGCTTATGTCAAGGGAAATTCAAGTCCTCATGCTAACCTTGATGTTCTTGATAAGCTTATTGCCACTCGCCACTCGCTAGCTCAGGTTATTCATGCTGATTTCCATTCTCTGAAATTTGTAAAGAACAGAATACCTATGTCTTTAAGTTTTCCATTTATTCAATACTGAATTCTTAAAATGATTCTATCATTGGGATGAGTCATTCTAATATTGTGGTGCAAAGCTTTTCATCATTTTTTATGAGGACACTTGCTATGTGAGTGAACGTCAATTTCACTTAATCTTAGGTTTTATTTTACAACTGTTTCCTGCAGAGGATTTCTGTTCCATCGTTCATGGTCACAATATGTCTGTTCTCCTAATAGAGCTTAGGAAGAGGTGTAGACTTGATAAATAATACAGGGCTTAGTAGTGGGTTACAATTAAATGGGGAAGGGGTTAGAAAATCCCAGTCTTTGAAGAGGTATTTTCTCTCGAAAAGAATGCTTAAACCATCTAGCTCCTGAATTAACAGAATTTATATGAAAAAACTTGTACACTCTTCTCTCATGATGACTTCTCAAACCATTTGTTTCTGCTTGGTTTGAGGATCTTTGCAACCTTCCTCATGTATACGTGAACCTAACAGGCTTCTTTTTGTTTCTATCAATACTGCTTGCTTGCAGTTTCACCTTGCCCTCTAGATTAAAGTTAGGAAATTGCTCTACCATTCAACCAAAGGGCCCCAATGTGGCTTCATCTTCTTGTAAACCTTCCCACTGCATAAGTATCTCCAATTTCCTTGTGGAATTAAGTAGAGGGCAGATTCCTAAGATGAAAGCTGGCTGGAGTAGATTTCTAAATCAGAATTTAGCTGTGGGGAAAGATGACTGGGATTCATATTTTCCACGCTTACAGTTTCGACTAGGTTAAATGGAATGTTGGGTGTCTCCTTGCAGACAGATAGCTGCAACTTGCAATCTTCTCATTGACAGGGAATGGTCTAAACATGTGGCGCAAGCTTCTCAAAATGTCTAGCTGAAAAGATTCATTGTTACATCATTGTTCTTTACTTCTCATTGTCTTGCATCAATCTACTCTTGAGCTCTTCCCTCACGATGGCATCTCAGATCATTTATTTTCTGTTTGTATTGAAGGCCCCCATCAACCTTCTAAAAACATATGTGAAGTGAACACAACAGGGAGCTTTCTATTTCTGTCATCTTCACAATCTGCTAAATGCCTTGAGATTTTTGAGAAATTTCTATTTTTTTCCAATCTTTGAGAAAAGTTAGAGAAATTGTTTCTTACATATGGAAAAACGATCATGTTACAGTGCAGCACCACGAATGTTTTAGACTTTTGCTTCACGTTGCTTATGCAGATATTAGGGTATAGATCTTTTGCAGAATTTGCAGTAACGCCTAACTTGGCTTCGTCTCCAGCTGTGGTAATGTCCTTTTTGCAAGAGTTGAGCAAAGTGGTCCGTTCCAGTGCTGATGAGGTACTACAATTTTTGCGTTGAGTTGTTATATTCCAATTTGCAAGGCAAGGAAGAGATGTTTCCCTGTCATCATGACTTTTTGAACTTGAGGTTTCGTATTTTAACGAGAATTTATAACCACCTCCAGGAGTTCAATCAAATCAGGGAATTCAAGTTAAAGAAGTGTATTAATGAGTTCAAAGATTTAGAGCCATGGGATGAGGCTTACTATACATCAATGATGAAATCTACTGCATATAACCTGGACTCGTCGGCAAGTTACATCTTCTTCTGTTTCTTTCTTTCTTTCTCCTCTCTTTTTTGTTTTTTTTTTTAACCTTGGTAAAGCAGGGTTCTAACACTTCTTTTGCCTACTGAGATTCTTACCTTTTCCTCCTCCTAACTGCTAGTAATTTTGTATTACCCTCTCCTTTTGATAGGTCGTAGCATCATATTTTCCTCTATCACAGTGCATTGAGGGCTTGAAAACTCTTGTGAAATCATTGTTTGGCGCATCATTTTATAATGTTCCCCTAGCACCAGGTGAATCATGGCATCCTGATGTGCTTAAATTGTCTCTTCAACATCCTGAAGAGGTAGATACTGAATAACATTAACTTCAGGTTCTTCTTCATTGGTTATGGATTGTTACTGTATTATTCAGTTGTGTACTAAAACATTGACTAATATTTTCCTGACTTCCATTTTATACTGATCCCCATGATTTTCAAATGGTTAGCAGTATTTAATACACTGCGTAATGTTTATTTGATGTAAGCATTTTCTAGTCGGCAAAAAAAGATGCATGTACTGTTTCTTGTCAAGAATGTATTGAAACAAAGTGGAGGAGTATCATTAATCTTCTTTTAACTTTCTTGAACAACACCAATTCCCCTGAAACAAAGTGGAGACGGCTGTGATAATCTTTTGAAATTTGTATTCGTAGATAAATCTTTAATGTTGAGAAAGATTTAATCTCACATCTATAATCGTGGAATGAGAAACTATTAGATCAAACTCTGAAAATATGCACATGACTAAATGTCTCTTGAGATCAAATTTTTGGGGCTTAGTTTGTATTATTTGAGTTATGGTACTCACTACTCAGTTTCATATATTATGCAGACAGTTTTTTCAACTTAACTTTTCTTCAAAGTTTCCATTGATGCATATACTTAAACTTCCCCCTTTCTGCAAACTTCAAATTTACTCCCCTAATCTCATAGTGCCACCATATTTCTTTCAGGGTGACTTGGGATTTTTATACTTAGATTTGTACTCAAGAAAAGGAAAATATCCAGGTTGTGCTCATTTTGCAATTAAGGGAGGCCGCAAGGTTTCTGAAACGGAATACCAACTTCCTGTATGTATTATGCTTGCTAGCAACTTTTGATAAATATAATACATCCTATTCCTACAACAGCCGCATGCCTGTATCTGATTAAATTTTTTTGTGATGCTTCGGCTCTTGTTTCTGCAAAATTGCATAGACATGGAATCCTCCTAATTATTATCACCAATCATGCTGTAATCCAGAATAATGTGAAAACCTACTTATGCTTTTAAGGTGAGATAGAGAGTGGATTGATTCTCTGGTGAAGGGATATTGCTTATTATTACAATGGTGTAACGCTCGGATGAAAGTGTAGTTTATGTTTTTCTTTCGGTTAAATTACATGTTTAGTCTCTGAATTTTGAGATTTGTGTCTAATTGGTTCCTGAATTTTTAGAAGTGCCTATTAGATTTTTAATCTTTAAATTTTGTATCTTTTAGCTCCTTGTTAAATTAAAAAATTTTAAAAATCAATTGATCTAGTAGGTATAAATTTGGATTTTATGTCTAATGTTTCTAAAAACTCAATGAATTTTCTTTTAAAAAAAATTGAAAGCTCAAGGGCTAAATTTGTAATTTTGAAAATTCAAGGACGAAATAGACATATACCTTAAAGTTCAAGAACTAAAATGTGTAATTTAACATTTTCTTCTCCTGATGTCAGATAAGTTTCAGGATTATTAAATGATCTTTCATGGACTCCTTCAACTTGTAACCTAGGTTGATAATTTGATGCTAATAATATATCCATTCGGAAAGATCATGAGGGAAAGGTTTTTTCAAATGTCAAGCCAGATTGATTTGGTCACCTTTCCAAATCATTAGTTGTATTCACTATTTGCAGGTTGTAGCTCTTGTTTGTAATTTTTCCAGTTCAAATGATCGATCAAATGTGCGGCTTAATCATTCGGAAGTAGAAACTCTTTTCCACGAATTCGGACATGCTCTTCACTCACTGCTTTCAAGAACGGTATTTGGTGATTCTTTACACTCTCTTGAACAGACAAATTTTAACTCTCGCCCACCCCAGGTTTCTTTTGTTCTATATATAACTAACTCATCAATTCTCAACTACTGCAGGAATATCAACATTTTTCAGGTACAAGGGTGGTTCTCGATCTAGCAGAGACACCTTCAAACCTATTTGAGTGAGTAACAATGTCCCGTTTATAGCTTTCCTTTTGGTTTGCGAAGATCAAATATAGGTTTTGAACCACCCTTATTCTTAAATTACTCTTCTATTTAAGCTATGCAGTGTTTAATATGGTCTTTGTAAGAAAGACATCCATTTTTCTTTATCACATATGAAACTTACATTACGAGATAAAAAATGGGCCAAATTGTGCTCGTCTAAATTTCTAGTAAGAGATAATAAATCAAAAGATCTATATAATTATTCTCTTATAAACATGGTGATACATCTGTAAGTAATTATTTAATGTGCCTACAGTATGGACATCATCCTGCCGGCCAGAATAAGTTGTACAATGTGCAATCTTGTACATATAACCTGACGAAACATCTCTTTGAGTCTTGTTTTCATATCTGAGGTGCCTCTTGTTGCTTAATAATAGTCATTGCGGATATGTGGCTCTAGGTACTATGCGTCAGATTATCGCGTTTTGAGAACATTTGCCAAGCACTATTCAACTGGTGAGATAATTCCCGAAAAGCTTGTAAAGTCAATGCAGGGTGCCAAAATGATGTTTGCAGCCACTGAATTGCAGCGTCAGGTGAAATGTTAATGGTATTGTTAAATTTGAGAATATCTTATATTTTCATCTGAACCAACTTTTACTTGCTCCTTCGGTTACCAGGTTCTTTATGCTTTAATTGATCAAACACTGTTTGGAGAAAAGTTAACTTCAGAGAGAGATACTTGTTCTGTTGTTGCTGAGCTAAAAAGACAATATACTAGTTGGAAGCACGTGGATGGCACTCATTGGCAGACCCGATTTTGCCACCTCCTCACTTATGGCGCAGGTCACAAAAGTTAATATATTTCTGTGTTTGAAAAATGGAATATTTTTGCTCATTTTGATATGGTATTTTATCTTGAGTGACTGATCTCCTATATGTTCTCTCTTTGCAACCAGAGCATCAAGGAACAAAGAGCCTTGATTCTCTTGGCATCATTACAACTTACAAGTGCTAATTTCTTGCAGTCTAAATTTTTTTTCTAGACCAACTTGTACCTGCTGCATTTCTTTGCTAGATTTTGCAAAAACCTAAACAGCATGCAACTGAGATATCCATATAATTTTCTTATCTCTCTTTTTTTTCATAAAACAATTCATTCCAAGAAATGGAAAATCAAAATTCTAGGCAACTTCTACTTGAGCCATATGAAATGGAATATATATTACCAAGCCATATGAAATGGAAGATATATTACCAAAGCGAGCATAACAATTTACATGTACTTCTCTTGAGATCAAAACTGAACAATGGAAGATGTACTTATACTATATTGCCTCTATTCATTTTTCTGTCTTTCATTTCTTTCTTGTGCAAGACATTCACAGGCTTGTTGTTACAGGTTACTACAGCTACCTATATGCCAAATGTTTTGCTGCAACCATATGGGAGAAGCTTTCTCAAGAGGATCCTTTTTCAAGGGACACAGGGACTGCCTTGAGAACAAAATTTTTACAACATGGTGGCTCGAAAGAACCTGTTGATTTATTAACTGATCTCGTGGGAGATGGGATCGTAAGGTATAGTGAAGGAGGAGTGATTCCTGATATAACCAGTCTTTGCAAGGAAATGGGTCTAACTGGAAACATGTAGCATAAAGGGCTCTTTCCTTTAGCCATCTTTTTCCCCCTTAATTAGTCTTCTTCCATTTTTGGTCCTCCATGTATTATTTGGAAGCTCATGGGTTTATGTCACACACCATTCATTGTTAAGAAACAGTGAATTTTAACTTGATGATTATTTTCACTGTTAGATGATAAGTTCATAATCTTCTAATTGCTAGCATGCTTTGTAATGTTAATTTGTTGTATTTTGTTTCTCTTAAATTCAAGACTCAGACCAATTTTTAATATCCAGCACATAAATGATCATCATTTACAGTCATACAAACCAATAAATAAAGGGGGTGTTTGGAATTGCCTACAAAATGTATTTGGAGCATTGACTTGAGTTAAGAGTTGGGTTGAGTAATCTAACTTAGTGTTTGGCCGGCCAACCTTACAAGTCAATTTCTCCGTTATTGAAGTTTGCACATTTATTGATGGATTCCACCTTTTCCTCTTTTCCTCTCCCTCCCTCAAATATTTTTAATAACTCCACTTGTTGGCCATTGTCGTCCGCTAACTCTAGAAACTCTGATGCCCAATTTCGATAACAACCAACACCATGTGACTATTGTTGCCTCACTTCAATAACATGCTTCATCTACCACCTTTGGCAGCCAAACTGCGACAACCACCTCTGACAACGATCACATCCACTATCTCCTACAATCATCCCCAACAACCTCCCTTGATGTCTAACTTCGTGCGACTACTTCTGACGGCCAACTTTGACAATCATCTTTAGTGACCAACTCTAACCACCAACTGACCAACTCTAACCACCAACTCCATTAATCATCTCCAACGATTAACTCTAATGATCAACTCAACTTATTATATATTAAAAAAAAAAAATCAAAATTTGGAAACTTTGGTCAGTGAAACTGTATTTAAAATATAAAATTGAAAACTTTAATTCATGGTGTTTAATAATCAACTTTGGTTAGCATTCTATTAGTAACTAAAGAAATTTTCATAATATAAATGGTTGAGTTTGAAAAGTTGGGAACTCAAATACAATATAGACCGAATTTCAGGGTTTTTTTTCCCTTTAAAAAAAAGTGTTAAATAAACTGTTCGTTTTTGTGTAGGGGGCGAGGGGGAATTTGGGAACTCGAGGGTTGACGACGTAAATATGAAAAGTTTATTAAGCGAAGGGAATAATATATTTCATAACTCTGAACTTCGCAACCTTAACCAAATAAACTGAAAATGGCGCTACAAATACTCCACCATTCTCCCTCTTCTTTCACCAGAAAACCCTATCATCTTCCCAACCCATCTCTCCATTTCCCTTCTAAACCTAAATTCATCATCAAATCGCAGAACTCATCGGAATCCGAAAAGCCCATTTCGAAAATTGTTGATGATGCTCCACTTGCGACTTCATCCAAGCCATCTACCTCATCCCCTCAAGGTTTCGGCTCTTCATCCCCGCAATCGACGACCACGAACAAATCAAATCCAAAGGCTGTTAAGCAGAAGGGTAAGCGGCGGAGGGCATCCATTATCCGGCGCTCTCCTGTGGAGAAACCGGTGTTTGTTGGAGAAGTAGATGAAGAGGCAGCTAAGGAACAGAGCAGGAACGAGAGCTACTTTCTTCTTACTTGGTTGGGTCTTGGCGCTGTCATTCTCGTCGAGGGGATTGTTCTTGCGGCATCTGGTACCATTTTTGTTACTAATTTTTGTTCATTGCAATTTGAACTTCAGAATTGTGTTTTGTGACAGTTGATGTTACGGTTTCCGTTCGAGTAATCAGGTTGTGATAGTAGTCAAATTCCGATTCATATAGGATTTATTCCTTAAGATGTGGAGGTAGAATTTGAAACCATAGTCCGAAAATAAGGCGAATCGTGAAGGGAATTACTATTTTGACAAGATTGTGGGTTGAAATTAGATTATCTGTTGAAAAAACCTGAAAATCAGAAGCATTTGAGTTATGAAATGAAGAAAATTATACTCTAGCCTCCTTCATTTTCGTTTTGTGAATAGCTGTGGCAGATTTTCAATCACCAATCTTACTTTCTTACTATCGAAGTGCATATTTGGATTGTAAATTTAGGAAACATTCCATAACCATTTATGAATATGCTAATGTTATGCAAGAGTTCTCCAAAGCTAAGGATGTGAGATGAATGTAGATGTACAGTGCCCTCATTGTTACTTTCTTTTAGTGGGAATATTTGCTTTTAATGTTACCTCTCCAGTTACTGTTATTCTTTAGTGAAAGAAAGGTGATCTTTTGATATTGGATTGGATTTCCTTTGTCCTCCTCTCCCCCTGGCATGTGTACACATGTGCTACGGTAGCATCAATTTGGTTGTTGATTTGGCCTTCCGACACCAATCACTTGTTGCGGGGCTCTAGATTTCCTCTAACAAATATATTGCATAAATATCTTACAATGCTTATATATAGGAAATTGTAGTAACATATCCTTCCTTTTAGTGTAGGATTTTCCAATCAAAATAAGATGCTTATGATTTTTTCTGGCCTTGTGATGATTAATTTTGTCTGGAAGACCCTCAACTAACTGGTCTATGTTTTGAAGCATGTTTTCTTTGCTATGTAACTTCATAAATGATTTTGACTAAATTACTGCTAATTTATATTTAATATTTTCTGGTGTTTCGTTCAAATGAAAATCCACTTAACTGAACTTAACACGCAGTATTCAAATCCTCTTGTCTACTTAAGTCTTTAGAAATGTTCACCATTTCAGATTTTAGACAGTTTTTCAGTTAGATTATCATCTTTTTCAACTAGTTCCTCTAGTTAATGGTTCTGCAAATTATCATCCCAGCCTCGACTTCCATTTGATATCCTTAAACCTAATGTAGCTGGATTAGATCGGGCAATATCCATTATACTATCTAAAAGATTCTGATTGTTCAAAGCCTGTTCTTTGACTCTCAAGTTAAGTCTATGGTTTTCACGAAAACCTTTATTTTAAAACTTGCTTGATTAATAGTTGTCTGGAGTTCAATGGTTTGACACTTCAGGCTTATATCTGCAACTGAAAACGTACAACAATGTACTTTATTATTATTTTTTTAATTATTATTTAATTATACCATCAAACTAATTGAAAGTGGGAAAGTGGTAGCTATTTTTAAATTTGTAAGTGCCTTTCATAGTTTTATGTGGACATTGGACAATATGTAGTCAACTTCTTTCCACTTCTATACCATTGAATTGTTTGATGGCTCTAAATATGCGAAATATTTTCTTGCTTTTATTTGACTAGTACGAATATGCACTTGGTTTGACTGTGTTTTAAGCCTATGTTCAGTGTAAAAATTTTGATGTATAAATCCTTTGATGCATATGGTGTCATAGTTCATGTTTTCATTTCACTTCCACCTCCTCAACTTTGCTTGATGTGCACCTGCAGGTTTCTTACCAGAAGAGTGGGACAAGTTCTTCGTCAAATATTTGTATCCATCCTTCACACCAACTGTCTCTCTTTTTGTTGCTGGAACTGTTGCATACGGAGTTTTGAAGTATCTTCAGAATGAGAAAATAAACGATGAGAAATCATAATTTAATCCTTTTTGCTTGATGTTCTGTATTTGATGTGAAGACCTGAAAAATCTCAAGTGCCTATAGATCTTGTTTATACAAAGTATCTCGTTTTACTGAGAAACTGAGGATGCAATTTTCTTTAGCTCAAAAGCAAATGAGATGCTGTTGGTGGATTCTAGGAAACACCTTGCCATCATTTTATTAGTTTCTTTGGGATTTAGTTTCAATGACAATGATCTTCTGAAAAATCCCTTCTGTTAATATCTTAGGATTGAGAATAACCTATTGTATAGATCCCTTATGTAATTCAAAGCCTCACAAGCGAACTTCATTGGTGTTCCCTTCTAACATGGGGTTCGTTTTTTCTTTCTTTCTTTTTATGGCGTCCCTTTCTATTCTAGGATTTCTTTTGGGAAAAAAAAGGGAGATAAGGCATCTCCTCCCCTGGCCCTTCTAAACTGGAAGGCTCTAGGCCTAGGATTCGAGCAATGACTTGGAATGGAGATTCAACACCTAATAGCCCCAACATTTCCCGACTTGGCTATGCTATCTATTTGCTTAATTGCTTCTTAGAGTGAATATTATCCCCACAAGCCAACATGCTCTTTCAACATGCTTTGTTCAAACTCACATACTTTATAGAATAATTTTCAAGAGATTACCCAACATAGAATTGCTCCAAACAAAATACGGTTAAGTTTTGAATTTTTTTTTTTTTTTTTTTTT
>QLSR01000187.1:261656-336945 GCA_031780015.1 Citrullus colocynthis
AAAAAAAAAAAAAAAAAAAAAAAAAAAAAAAAGTTGAGTAAAAAAATGGAGAAATGGAGATAGGGGAATAGGGGGGAAAGGAGAAAGGGGAGGTGTCTAAAATGAAAGAATCAGAGGAGTAAATTGCGCGGTTTACTAATGATGAATATCAATTTGGGAATGAAAATAGCGTTGGCTTTGTACAGCTCAGATTGATTGCGATGTGTTTTGTAGGCCCCAACTGTCATAACCCTAAACACGAACATACTGTGAATGTCTGGTGGGGCCCAATTCCAATCTTCCACTGGACCCAACTCCATGTTAACGTGATTTACACGCGTCATCACAAAAATTGTGTGCCACTGTTTCCAGAAATGGTTTAAAATAATCAAAATTATTTTAAATAATAAAATTACTCAAAATATTTACAAATAATACCAAAATAACCTTTAAAATAAATTTAAATATTGTTTAGGTCAATGTATTTTTAGTTTTGGTTTGATTTGTTCCTCACATTTTTAACCAACAATTCCGTGGAATTGGAGAAAGTTTTCAATACCCTTCTAGTATTTACTCTCGGTGTTTATATTTATTATATATATTTTTATGAAATAAATATTAATATTTTCTCTTTCTTTAAAAAAAATTAATATTTCAAAATATAAGAATTAAAATGGACAAAATAGTATTTAATCGAATAAAAGTAATATTATATTATAGGTATCTTGAAAAAGGAAAGAAAAAGATGATTAGGACTTTGGAGTGAAAGAGAAAAGGGGGAGAGATTTGATTGTGCCTTTGGTGAATTGGAAAAGGCGTTCCACCGAAAGAACATTAGCCAATTTGAAAATGATTTCATCAATAAAAGACTAAACTTGCATTTTGTTTTTCCAATCAATTGATAGGTTTCATCTTTGCTAATCGATATTAGCATAACATACATAAAATACATACATTCAATCACGAAATACATATATTATCTTTTCCTTGTGGTGATTTTTTTTTCTCAGTTATTTGATTGGACAATTTCAATCAACTTTTGTCCCTCTCATTACTTGAAGATAGAGAGAAGACTTTGTTGGAGTTTGGATTAATTCTCGAAACCAATTTGACTCTTGCTTTTTATTCTATTATCAGTTTCAATAATCATTTTAACAAGTCTAAATGTATAAAATCCCAAGATTAAAATTTGATATAAAGCCTAATGTTTGGGTTTGCTAGGCTCAATTGTAGACAAGAAACATTATAACATTAACCAAAAAACATACCTCCAGGAATTGAAGAAAAAAAACTCTTAATACCTCTTTAGAAATGATTTGTTTTTTGTTTCTTGTCATTTGTTAATGTTTTTTTTTTTTTTTAATTAGTAATTATTTACTATTTTACATAAAAATTAAGTTAAATGGTAAATTTAGTCTCTGCGATCCGAAAAAGTCAGAATTTAATCTTTATGATTTAATAAAAATCTGCATAAATAATCATGGTGGTAGGGACTATTAAGTATTTATGACTATTAGACTATTTATGAGGTTTCTATCAAATTATAAGGATTAAGTTCTAGCTTGTATAACCATATGGACTAAATTTCTAATTTAAACTAGAAATTAATTTTACAAATGTTTTATAAAAATAAAAAATAAAAAACAAAGAATATTATTAAACTTATAAAAGAAATTCTAATAAGAAATAATTTTATTTAAAAAAAAAAATCAACTAAAAATAAGATTTATTAAAAATTGAGATTAGAAAAATTAAACAAGCAAAAATATATGAAGCTGTCATGAACAGTTCCAACTCTCATAATTGAGAACCACAATTCATTATCATTATTAAAACTAAGGATAAAAAAAAAATAAAAAGAAAAAAAAGAGCCTTTGGAGTTGAATAGAATCAACCCTCCTTTAATGTAAGGTATTGTGAGGTTGAATTGGAGTAAAGTAAATGAGTTATTATTTATATATATGATGTGACCAAAACAAAATTAAATTCCAATGTAATTAGACCCACAGCATGGTTGGCTCAGAAATTGAAAACCTATCTTTCCCAAGTTTCCTAAGACAATTTGTTGTACAATTTAATCAACTAAAATACATGTTCTCCTTTTACTCCCCATTCTTTACACTCCATCTCTTAATTTTTCCTTTATGGACTAACAACCTTAGGTTTAAATCAATTATGATGGTAGGACCCATGCTTTTGAAACTATACCGTGTATACATTAGATTTAAATTATAAGTTTAGTTTTTTCAATTTTAAAATTTATATTATTTGTCACCTTTAGAAGGTGTCTAATAAATATTTTTTTTTCTAATCAAATAATAGATCTCTTAAAACTTTAGAAAGTGTCATAAGTTTTAGTTTTAAAAAGTGTCATAAGTTTTTAAACATTCAAGTGTTTCTCTATCATGTCCATGTATTTCAATTTTATATCTAATATGTTGGTGGCATACTTAGCATTTTTAAAAATTCATGAGTATATTGTATACAAAATAGGATATTTAGGGCACTATTACATATAAAATTCAATTTTAAATATGATGGATAGTGGTTAAATACCATTTTGGTCCTTATATTTTGAAGTTTGTTCAATTTTAGTCCTTGTGCTTTCAGTTGTCCAATGTTAGTCATCAAAATTAATTTTTAATGAAAGTGGTATATTTTATATGTTTTCAAAATTTATAATAAAAATGTTATTAGATAAGAAACCATTTTTTAAAATAAAAATAAATAAACAATCAATTTTTAGTGGGAACTAAATTTAAGATTTTTGAAAAGTACAAAAACTAAAATTAAGCGAATCTTTAAATATAGGAACCAATATGATATTGTAGACTAATAGATAAGTTATTTTTAGAAAATATAGTATGGTTGTGTCAATGACATACAGAACCATATCATAATATTAGACGTGAAATAGAACTTTATAGGAGTTATTAGACTTTTCTTAAATTGTCATTTTAGTGTAAACATTAGCTTCCCATAACTCTAATCAATCCCTCCTCTCTTAGTTATTGTACTACAAAATGCATAAATAAGGGTAATTGTTATACATTGGTATATGCATGAAAGTGCACTATAATATAATACGTAGGGGAAGTGTCAGACATGTAGGCGTACGGAGACCTCTATATTGTTTTCAACTGCATAAGATGTCTCAAATCTTTTTTTTTTTTTTTTTCAATCAAGTTTTATTTGATAATACCATCATAAGTATTGATGTCGAAATTTGCACCAATGGTGAATTTTTATTTTTCGATGAAAATTAGTTCAATATATCCTGCAAAATGAACAAATCTAACATCGGTGTGAGCCAAATCCACTCTGACGCTCAAGTTAGAATCAAATTTGAAAAATGGCTTAATTGGTAGAAAGTAAGTCTGAGTTCTTGGCATACCTTTCTTCGACCACAATCTAAAGATTATATAGGTCGACCCTTCGTAACTGAAATTTGCACAACCCTTCTATTTTGAAGCCACTAATGACTTCTCTCACCGCTACCCATCTAACCATCATTGTTAAAGCTATTACACTTTCTGGGAATCAATGTGCTCAACTCTTGGGTAGGTCTTTAATGTCTGGTTAACTAACCACAATACATAGTCAATGCATGACAAAACCATGGATAACTTACTTTTTTAGCTCGCCCTCTCCTTTCTCAGGTCGACATCCTTTCTCAAGTTGATCTCCTTTCTTAGGAAAACCTGCCAAGTCGACCTCATTTCTTATGTTGACCTCTTCTTTTAGCTCAACCTACCGGGTCGATCTCCTATCATAGGTTGACCTCTTTTCTTAGATTGACTTCTTTTCTTAACTCGACCTGCCACATGTTGACCTTCTTTCTTAAATTGACATCTTTTCTCAGGTCAACTTGCTTTTTCAATTGGATCGAGCTCACTAGGGTCTCCCTATGGTTCCTCTAAGCATGTCTCATATGCCCCATTGAGCTCTTTCAGGCTCTCCATGGGCCCTCTTGAGCTCTTTCCTAGACTCCTCTAAGCTCTCCACTAAGGCTACCTCGCGGGTTTAGGCTCTCCCATGGGTTCTCTAGAGCTCTCTTCTAGGCCCTCTGAGCTCTCTACTAAGATTACCTCATAGGTTAGGTTCTCCTATGGGTCCCCTTGAGCTCTCTCCTCGGCTCCTCTAAGCTTTCTACTAAGCTTATTATTGAGTTAGTATATACGTAATGCATGCGTTAGATTTTTGATCAAGTTTTCATAATTCTAGCCCAAGTATAAGCAAAAAAGTAGGTTTCTCGGTGAGTCCAAGGTCGAACGTAAGGACTTATGCATATTCAAAACTCTTAAATGTATTGGTAATTTTATAACACCATATTCAGATAGACGTATTGCGTTTAACTAAGAAAACAAGAGGAAAATATGCTACTAACGAGGGGATATGGTGGAGGATGCGCACACAACAGTTGGTCAGCAAAATATAATATGAGTAGGAAAGACAGGGTTGAGGGGCCGTTATTATCCATCTTTAGAAATGCAACTTAGATTCTTTCACATTCTCAACTTATGGTTTGCACCTATCGGTTGATAGACTGCATACTCATATTTCTATGATGCATGGATAAAGTGTACTGACCTTAAGGCTGTTTCTATGTCTAGAAATACTTCTTAATTTGCTTAATGAGCTCCATAATCCCTTACTCTCTCAAGCAGTTGATTATATCTACTTATCTCAATTGGCTAGATAAAAATAAACATAATATTCTCATATATTAAGCAAAAATGAAATAATTGTCAACGTCGTTCTTAGATAGATAATAACTTTGCCCCAACCCTTGTTAGATTTAGCTACTCATGCTTATAAACAAGAAAATGGCAGAGATATAGAGATGAAAGTCATGGATAATAATTGAAATGAATGAAACAGTACAATTGTTACGAAGAGTACAACTTCTTGCTACAAAATGTAAACAACAAGGTAAAAGAAATAAAGATAGAAAGTAGGGGATCAATCTCTAATTCTGACGATGATGGTTGCGTGCACCACTGTTGTGGTGATACGGTTGATCGGAAAGAAGACTACTCTATCAAGTGTCCTGACTCCGGTTGTCTTCTTGGAAGAGTTCTGCTATAGTTGGCGAATCTCCAGAAAATCAACAACTTTTTCAACCTTTAAACCTGTCCTTTTATAGATATTGCGTTGCAGCGTAGGCAGATTTGCATCATTTTCGGCTAATTTGCGTCAATCCCGCATGACTGCGTAATTCTCGGCTAATTTGGTGACCGCTTATTGCGTCGCAGATGAAACAGATCAATTTCTAGCTGTCGAAGATCTTAAAGTTTGCGTCTACTAGTTTACGGCTTTGCGTTTGTCACTTGAAAGACAGTCAGACTTGCATCATGTGTTTCCTGCAAAAAAAATCATGCATTTTTAGAAGTAATTTAACTCAAGAACACTTACCTTAAGTAAATCAAGAGTGTAAAACACAAAGAATGTTTTTATCAATGAATTTAAGTCAAGACTACCATATAATCCATTAAATTCTCTACAAGTTATCATTTATCTCACGAGTCCCGCTAAGCTCTCTCTAAGCTCTCTTGGGCTCTCTTATGGGTCCCATTGGACATATAAATTTACCCATAACAATAAGTTTAAAAATTAAATGGGCATTTAATATTTTAACAATTAAGTATCAAGTTATGGTTTTAAATGTTGAAATTTCACCTCGCATGATTATTAAATAAATAAAATTTATAGGAGTCAAATAACTTAATGAGAAGGATTAAAAATTACACACATTTTTAGGAGGACTTGTATATTTGTTAGAATGGCTTGTTCTCTTCTAATTTTCTTATTATAGTTTTTACTTTTCTGATAGAAAGGAGAAAAAAAACGAAAATTTTAAAATTGAGCTAGATTTATTAAAAACATTGGCATAGAGTTTTGAAAAAACTTTAATTAGTGCATAAATTGAATAAATTTAAACTCGCAAACTCAATGTCAATACTGAAATGAACTTAGCTTAACTAATATAAATATGTGTTGACGGGAATTCCTTACCTGTCCTATTCCAAAAAAAAAATTAGTAACTAACTAATTAAATTATGCTAAAATCTTTAGTTAAGAAGAGATAAGTTCTCTAGTCACTAAAAGAACTAACCCCACATGCACTTTTTTGTCATTAATTTTTACCTCTTTACCTCGGCTATTAACTTTTTTACCAAAAAGGAAAAAAAAAAAACAATAATAATAAAATAAAATAATGTACGGGAGTAGAAGCCAATTTTCCCATAATCAGCTAAAAGTTAGCTAAAAATCGATATTTAGATTTACCCCCAAAAAGGAAAAAGGAAGTATAAAAGAAAAAAAAGAGAAGAGAGAGGGATAAAAAAAATGATGATTTTGATGGAACTAAAAGATAAAGAAGATTTGGCCAATGTTTGTGATGTGAATTATTACAAATTGCAATCTCTCTTAGGGATTAATTATACACTTAAATGATTTGATCTCATTCTAATGGGCTCCAAATCTAAAATTATTCCTGGTTGTTTAATTCTCACAAGTCAATTAACCACTTATTTTAAATCTGATTGTATTGTATATTAAATTTAATATTTCATGGATCGTCACAGTCTTTTAAATTTCATGAATTATATTTTAATTAAATTATATTTCAAATTAATCTTTTCCATTTATAGAATACCAATATATATAAAATGTGTATATCCACATCATTCCAACGTTCATATCGTAAAGATGGAGAATCTCTGTACAAAAAAAAAAAAAAACGATTATAAATATTTTATTAAATTTAAGCTAAATTGAAGATTCCATAACAGAAAAGAATAGCGGGCCGGCGGCCCAAATCGTGCGTTGGGCCAATATTCGAGCCCATTGAAAGACCCACCCTATATGTAAACATATTCTAAAGAAAATAAACTAATATATTTGATAAAATTAGTTATTTATGTAATTTCTCAATATAGATAATGTTAGTTACTAGGCTAGAACAAGATATTAATCAAAAACAGTTAGCTGAACAGAAATAAGGAGGTAGATATATTTGGTGCATAATTTTAGCGTATCACAACTAATTTGGATCCAGTTCAATTGAAATAAATTTGTGTTTTAAAAGGGAATCTATGTTTTATTTTTAAAGCTATAGATATTAGAATCTACAACTATACCAACTAAATATTTTCAAACTATCAGCTGTGTAAATCTGTGGTAATATTTGCATTTTTTTTTAGTAAAGATATGTTCAAGTTAGATTAAATTAATTATTATTCTTTAGTATTTATTGAAAAATTTAGAAATTAAAATGAAACAAATTTAAAATCTAAAAATAAAATCATAACATTTTGAGATTTAAAAGGCGAAATCGAAACTAAAAATTCCCAAAAATAAACCCCTTATTTTGTGTTGAAATTTTATAATAATATATAGAAATAGACAAAAATAAAAATAAAATGGAAGTATGTTGATGGGTTGGGGACGAAAAGGGAACATTCCAATCCTACAATGGACAAACCTTCATATCTTCACCGTTCCCGTTTCCTCTCCAGAACTAAGCTTCTCGCTTTTTGGACTCTCATTTTTCTCGCTTTATTACTCTTCCTCTTCCCTAAATCACCTCCTTTCCCCGCCGATTCCACTCGCCGGATTCTCCAAGCCGGTCCCCTTTGGGAGAATCGGATCCGTCACTCCGCCAACTCCCATCCTCATCGTGTTTTGGTCACCGGGGCCGCCGGCTTCGTCGGCCTTCATGTTTCCTTAGCACTCAAGCGCCGCGGCGATGGAGTCGTCGGCATTGACAATTTCAATCCCTACTACGAAACCTCTCTCAAACGCTCACGCGCCGCCCTACTCGACCGCGCTGGCGTGTTCGTCGTCGAGGGCGACATTAATGACGGTGCTCTACTCATTAAGCTTTTCGAATTGGTTAAATTCACTCACGTAATGCACCTCGCCGCTCAAGCGGGGGTTCGTTATGCAATGAGAAACCCCAGTTCGTATGTGCAAAGCAATATTGCGGGATTGGTGAGTGTTCTCGAGGCTTGTAAATCGGCTAATCCGCAGCCGGCTGTTGTTTGGGCGTCTTCTAGTTCGGTTTATGGGCTCAATTCTCGAGTACCTTTTTCGGAGAAGGATCGAACGGATCAACCCGCGAGTTTATATGCTGCGACTAAGAAGGCTGGTGAGGAAATTGCACATACTTATAATCACATTTATGGGCTTTCCATTACTGGGTTGAGATTCTTTACGGTTTATGGTCCTTGGGGAAGGCCGGATATGGCGTATTTCTTTTTTACTAAGGATATTCTGAAAGGGAAGACGATTAGGGTTTTTGAAAGGGCAGATCAGAAATCTGTGGCGAGGGATTTTACTTACATTGACGATATTGTAAAGGGTTGTTTAGGTGCGTTGGATACGGCGGAGAAGAGCACTGGGAGCGGCGGAAGGAAGAAGGGGAAGGCTCAATTGCGGGTGTTCAATCTTGGGAATACTTCGCCTGTGACTGTCAGTGAGCTTGTGGACAATTTAGAGAATTTGCTGAACATGAAGGCTAATAGAATGGTATTGCCAATGCCTAGAAATGGCGATGTTCCTTTCACTCATGCCAACATTTCTCTGGCTCAGAAGGAGCTCGGTTACAAACCCACCACGGATTTGAAGACAGGTTTGAAGGAGTTTGTGGATTGGTATCGTCTTTATTATTCAAATTCTAGGAAGAAGATTGTTTTGTAGGTGAACCACTAAATTGTTGTTTTCTCACATTTTTCTACTGATCAAAACCGATGGGTTGGAAAGTGGGGGAGTTCTAGGACATTTGTGTATTGATTTGATGTCTGGTTTGAGCTTGTTAGGGACAACAATTTCACTAGAAAAATTTAGATTTTTAACCTGTTTTTGGGGTTCTTTTAATTCAATTTCTCTGTTGATTTAGTTCTAGAGATGTACATTCTTCTCAGGGTCAAGACATCTTATTGATTATTTATTTATTTGATGACTTCTTTGCAGCTTCATACTTTGCTCTAGCAGTTTGTTGGTCTTCATCTTCATGAATTCTTTAACATGACAAGATACTTCTTTTTCTTTGATATTATGGCATTTTGAGCTAATGTTTCGTTCTGCAGTTAAAGGGACTTTGATTAGTAATCCTTGAAAAGTTTGCATTTTCTGAAAAAGATGCAAAGACTGATAGCTGTTATAATGGCATTAAGAATAGTTTTTTTTATTTTTTATTATTTTTTTTTAAATTTATGGCATCAAGAATAGTTAGGTAGTTTTATCAAATCAAGGCCTTTGTGATAAAAGTTCGTTTTGGGTTCTGACAGATGATTATAACACACTAAGAAGCCAAACACTTTGAGGTTTGCTAATGGATCCATGTCTAATACATTTGAACACTCCAATACTAGTTAGACAAGAATTGAACTTTTCTTAGTACAATGTATTAGACACTGATTGTACAAGGTTAATATGAGTCTAACATATATGATCCCGATCCCTTCTGCCAGACTGCTCTGGCTGAATGTTGAAGAGTATTTGCTTCCTGTCTTTGAGTGTTCAGTTCTCAAAAGTCAAATATGTTTCAAGAACTCAAAATATCTGAAACTTCATGGAACTAGCAAGAAACTGCTCGATTCTTAGCCTAGCCATCCTTGCTAGAGTTATAAACCAACTCCAGAGAAATTAGAGCTTTGAATTTTTTATTTTTATTTATTTATTCATTCAAAAATGTTAAAATAGGTTTCCAGAGGTTGTTTCTCCATGCATTGTTGCTCATGGAAACATTATTATTAGAAAAATTGCAATTGTTTTTTTCCTTTTGACAACAAAGTTGGGTTACAGCCTACAGGTGTCAGAATATGAAAAAAGAAGCTATGCATAGGTGAGGGGGATAAAGGCAATTTCTAAATGGTTCCTTTTTTTTTTTTTTTTTTTTTTTTTCCTCAAACATATCAAGTGAAATAAAATGGATGGTTATTGATTTAGAGTCAGGGTTCGGCAATCTTGGGTTAAGTTCTATTATGTTTAGTGCTAGATGTTGGGTTACCTTCTACAAACTAGTCTGTAAAATGTGTTTTTTGCTAGGTTTCAACAAAATTGTAGAGATTTAACCTAGTTCATTGTAATATATTTCATATCTAGATTGTACCTTAATTTTCATACAAATATAACCTCAATACCCATTCTCTCTTATTAAACTTTTAAAACTCTTACAATTTAATATTAATTAAATAACCAACTGGAAATTTAATTGAATATTTAAAAATTTAAGATATATATACTATGTATTATAACCTCCATAACTTTTATGTGCAAGTTATTAATAATTGCCAAGCATATAAATATGGTATTTTCTTGTTTCTATGTATCTTTTCCTATTTCTATTTTTTTTCTTCTTATTATTTTTCAAAATATTTGAAATTCTACTTTTTTTTTCCATATGAATATAGAAAAAATCATTTGAGGAGTGGGTGGGATTTTTTTGCCATATCTTTTATTATTTTTATTTTTTTCTTATTATTATTTTTCGAAACTTGTGAGAGGTGATATAGACATTTGGAATAAATTTTTATGTAATATTTCATTCTATTAGATTATTCATGAGAAAAATACAATTTTATAATTAAAACTATATAATTAAGTTATTAAGTTATTGGAAAGCGTCAATCTGAAAACCGGTCAAAACGGTGTGTGAGTTGATAATTTTGTACCATAATATATAGTAGTAAGGTTTGTTGTGCGGCCAAAATGAACATAATTGTCACCTCAAAACATATATTGTCCAGTGCGTTGTTAATCCTTCTAAAAAAGTTGTTTTAAGTATACGAAATAATTTTAATATATGTTTTTCGTTAATGCAGATGCCTCAAATTTAATGTAAAGACATTATGGTTTCAATAGGATCAATTTTAACGCTACGCAATTAAAAGCTGTCTATATCCATAATGTTACAAAGAAATTCAATATTTATTTTAATGGGGAAATGCTAACATATATTGAAATTTTTGAAATTCAATTGAAAAAACAGGGAGATAAACATTATTCAACTAATTAACACCCTTAGAAAGGCGCATCCTGATATCCCTAATAAGATTAAATAGACTTCAACAATCGGCAAAGAATTGAAAGTGAAGATTGAGGAGGGGCCGCGCGAACGCAGGCCCCCACTACCACAAATTATGACGTAGGCTCTGCTACTTTGAGCAGACCTTAGGCGGGCACCCCTCCCCATTGTGCAATGGAGGCCACCAACCTAGGCCATGGGCCTTATTGATCACCCAATAACCCCGTCCAGGTAAGTATGTTCCACGGTCCCCCCTCCACTTCTATTTATACCCGCTCCCCCCATCTCATCCTCAAAACTCTCCGATGTGGGACAAAACAATTCTTTTACCACCGTCTTCTCCAAAATTTTAAAATCTGTGCTCTCATTATTAGTAATTTGCCCTGAGTTATTAATATATTGTATGATCTAATTTTGGTTTTTTGATTTTTAAAATCTATTTGTACTCATCTTTTGTATTGTCTACTCTATCATTCCTCATCGTCTTTCCTTTATACATTATACAGTTCAACTTCATAATCATTTGATTTGATTTCTGATTTTGTGCTTATCTTTTTTCTTTTGTTAAGGAAATATTTAAATTCTTAATTAACTTTTTTAAAAAATTACTTTTAGCCCCACTTAATAACCTTTGTTTTTTTATAAAAAAAAATAATTATTATATTTTCTCTCAATTTTTTATCCTAATTTTTATATTTTTAAAATGGAAGAGTTGAACTATTAATCTAATTCCAAAAATAAAAATATGTTTTTAAAAACTATTTGATATTTTAAACCATTGGTGTAAATTAGTAAATAACAAGGAAGAAATCTAGAGCTAAAAAATTTTAATCTAAATTTTCAAAAATAATAATAAAAGAACCAAATAGTTACCAAACTAAGTCCTTGTTCTTGTTTTTTAAATTTGGCAAAAAATTAAATGTTTCTTTTTAAAATGTGAAAACCATATTTAAGAAATAATAAGTAAACAAGCTTAACTATTATCTAACGAAGTCTAAATATATTGTTTTCCAATTCTTTTTCTTACACTTCACTAAAAATGTTAGGATGCCTTAGTTGCACATCATTAGACTTCCATTTTGACACCTATCACGATGATTAATATCTCATCTCGCCATGACAATTTCATCAATTCTTAAAACTTATGTTATCCCATCTTTGTAAAGATAGAGAACCCATTGTTGTCATGGTTGTGCTACCAGAAAGCTTTCAACATTATGTTACTCCGTATGAATTTTTAAATGATACGAGTTACAATTGCATCGAAGAATTTTTTGTAAAGAGAAAATTGTAATATATGTACAAAAAAAAAGAACAAATAAGCCAAAGAAATCACATCCTAATCTTCTACAGAAAAAATGTAAACTTGCTACATCTGATTGTCCACTAAACTAATTTGTGAAAATCATAATCACTACCATAACAAATACCTTAAAATTTAGATCGATTTAATTAGGTTTGAAAGTGTTATCCCAAGGGGAAATAAAAAACTCGCATTACTTCTTGTAACCTTTATATGTTAACTCGTTTACCTTTGAAAAATTTATTTTCCTATACATGTTATTATTTATTTACTTGAAGTACCATGATGGCTGGATTTTTGAAGCACTGCACATATAAATTTCAATTAGGATAGAGTTCACACAACTATTGATACAAAATCTGCATATAATGAAATTAACATTAGTTCTAACGCAAGAAAATTTTGCCAGGAATTGAAAACTCTCAATGTCGTTAATTTCAACTTATAATGGGAACTATTGCATTTAAACCCCACAGACCCGACAGTTATGTTCCAAACACAAAAAGTAACAACTGTCTAATAAGACTAAAAATAGGCAAAACATGAAAAGAGTGCACTCATTGATCGGCAATGGTGACCTCAACTTCCACACCAGGTTCAATGGTGATGGAGGTAATCTGCTTCACTACATCGGCAGAGCTGAAAAGGTCGATAACCCGCTTGTGGACACGGAGTTCAAATCTGTCCCATGTGTTGGTACCTACAATCAAAAAACGAATGAATCAATGATTTCAATAAGAACTGGGATGCATTCGAAGTTGTAATCACCAACACGCGGATTAAACATTTTGATGAGTTATCACATTGGATTCATATATATAAGAATAAAAAGATGCCTCCCTCTTTAAAAATTAATAGTAAATACTGAAATTAGTTCATAAGCAGTGATTTCCAAATGTGATGGATCACCATGAAGCGATATAGCTATTAGTCTAAATCCATTTTTCCAAACAAAAAAGGGAACCTTAAACCTCAGAAGATCATAGGTAAGTGGAAAACAAAGTACCTTCACCACATGGAGATTTTCTGGTTGTAATGTGAAGAACTTTGGTGGGCATTCTTACTGGTCCCTTCACCCTCAACCTCTTGTCCTTTGCACCGCGAACCAAGTCGGCGCACACTATTGATTTAAAATGACATCAAACTAATTGGCAAAGGCGCCTTAAATGGGACAACATTGATAAAGAAAAACCCAACTACACGTTAAGCCAACTATGCACTTCAAACCAATGGGGTGGGAATTTAACAATGCAGCAATATGAAGAAAAAGAGACTAGAATCAAGTAATTTAACAATTCCTAGACTAACGTTCGTCAGTGGCCACATAATAGGGACCCTTCATCCATTTTATTCGACAATCTTATAACTTATCCATGACTACAAGCAATCATCCTACTCACACGCATGAAAGTTATCGAACTAAAGAATTAAAGATGCAACCTCATCAGAGTGTCATATTCACTAAATTACACAAGAAAAAAAACAACAATAATAATCCAGCATAGAAAAAAAAATCATACCCTTCTCGAGGTTCTTGACATTTTTGGAGGAGAGCGTAATCCTGATCTTATGGATTTGCTCTTGCGTATCTTCTAAGCCTGGCTTAGTTGGTTTCATTGCTGCGTACGCCATACTTCCGGTTATCCTGAATGTCCAAAACGAATCTGTTGAACCAACCCAACAATGTTTTCAATATTGGAGAAAAGAAATCAACCGCAGGAATCGAGAAATTAGAGATGAAAATAGCTAACTTAGTTCAATAACTTATATACATTCAGAAATCTCTTTATAATGAAGAACAGATTATGGTCTTAAAAGTTCCTCAATACAATGAGCAACCTAGATACGAGCGGAAGAAAAAAAACCTGCCAAATTCAAAAGAGAAACCTGGGACGGCGGTTGTGAAGGAGATCTCTACAATTGAGTATCCAGCTGCCTCTCTCTGAAAGAAGGAGAACGAGAGTGACGATGTTATAATTTATATGATTCTGGAGCGATTAGGGTTCTTATTTTCTGCAAGTGGGCTGGGCCGGTCGGGTTTGATCTGCCGTATTTTTTAAGTCCTATTAGACTTGGACCTTTTTTTTTCTTTAGCCCAAATGCTCTTTTATTATAATCAAAAGCAAATTGCAAAAATTACTATCTTGGTATTTGCAATTACACCCTTAAATTTTCAATTGCATATATTGGACTCTCAAATTTCTAAATAGGTTAAAATTGAACCTCCAAATGAAAAAAAAAAAATTGAATCCTTAAACTTATATAATTATTATAATTTTCATATTTATGTAAGTTTGAGGGTCCAATTTTTAACACTTGTATAAGTTTGATGGCACAATTTTTACAATTGAAAGTTTAATGATATATTTGCAACTATCACCATACTGTAGGTGTGCTTTTTACAAGTTGCCCTATATTTAATTTACAACATTTCCCTACAATAACTTATTACTTCACATCTAGCTAATAGGCTGATTTTGTAAACTATTTCAATGTTTTTATATTATCGTAAGTAGCTTCTAAGTGTACTGAGCTTATGCAACTTTATAAGCATGAATGTGAAATATTCGTTGGGATCATTTGAGTTAAACAAAATATCAACGATAATCAATAAACTTATTTGAATATCACAACTTTAAGTTTCTGTGTAGAGTTGGCAAAAATCCATGCAGGACCCAATTTGACTAGGGATGGGGTCAAACCGAGTATCATGATCGGGTCTTCGATCGAACCGAATGGGTCCCAAGGGAACCCATTTCCCCAACAAAGAATTCCTAGCTTCAATTGGCAGGGGCGAGGATGGGGGAAATATCCCGCAGGGATGGGGATGGAGAATCCTCCCCTCATTGGCCTGACCCTGTTGCCAACCCTATTTATGTGTACAACAATTTTCAAAGATGAAAATTGAGTATGATCTTAAGAGTCAAAGATAAATATGTTAATCACCATCGAGCTAGAGTTATTTCAACTTAGAAAAAATCTATATTAAGGAGAAATTGTAAAGAATACCTACACAGACACCTAAGCATTGAAAATTATCCAATTTCGGAGCATGTTGCAAAGATGAGTCTTACATAATGTTAGGGGAAGTGTTATGCTAAGATGAGTCTTACATAATTTTAGAGGAAGTGTTTGAGATAGTTTTTTTCATTTATACCCTGATATATACTTGATTATTTATGGTTAGATCATCTAATTGAATTATGATTTTTTGTTTACGTTGAATGAAAAAGATTTATGTTTGGATATGAATAATATATATAATTTTGTTTTCTAAAAAATATATCGACTGAATTTGGAGATTCTCTCTTTCGGGTTTCAGGTTAAGAAGAGAGATTTCTAATGGAAAAATCTTGTGGCTTCTGAAGCTATTCAGGTAGGTATATACTAGCTTTAATTATTGTATATTGCAAAACGTCATATTACTAAAAACATTCTTTTTAATAGGTAGAGATGTCCACTGGGCAGAGTGGGGACGGGGAAGCCTTCCCCTTCCCCATCCCCATCCCCCATTCCATTCCCCATCTCTGCAAATTCCCCCTCGAGGAAAGGGCGGGGATCGGACACCCCACCTTTATTTTTTTAAAATTTTTATTTTAGAGAAATTCAACCATTTTTTTAGTTCAATTAAATATTTTTTTTAACAATTTTTTAATTGAAGCATTTCCTTTACAATTTTCATTCAAATAAAACATTATCAATTTTCCTAATAAAAACAATAATACATATGCAATTTGAAAAAGATATAATTAAAATGCTAAATTCTCATGCTTTAAAAAAAATATAATTTAGCAATTAGAACATCATATCTTAAATATTACAACATCTAAGCAATTAAAGTAAATAAAGTCTTAAACTTACATAATTATATAACATTCATAATTATCCTAACAAAGTCTTCATATATATATATATATATATAATATTTAATATTATAATTATAAATAAATAAAATTTGAGGCGGGGCGGGGCCGGGAATAGGGAAATATATTCTCCAGCCCCAACCCCAATTTGTAAATGGGAAAAATAATTCCCCTCTCCCTCCCCCATTTCTCGTGTATTTAGAGATTCTCTGCCTCGTTTAGGCAGGTCTCCAAGAAGCTCCAGCCCCACGAGTTAAATAGACATCTCTATTAATAGGATTTAGGATTTAATATGCTTCTTCATATTTTAATTTTAAATATTTAAGGCACATATAGGTCCCATAAGTTACCTATATATACACACATATATAGGGATTACAAACAAACATCTAGTTTTATTGAATATTATTATAAGATTACACATATATTCTTCGTTAAAAAGATAAGTCTTTAGTTTGTGAGGTTGGAGATAATTAGGGGGAATTATCAAATTTCAACCTTTTTATTTACCCTTTCTCGATAGTTGGGTTTTTTTTTGTTTTTTTAATTATTATTTTTTTTTTATTCTTATTTGTTAGTATGCTTCATTTACCCACATTTATGTAAACTAGTGATTTACTATGGGGGATCCGTGTGTTATGTTTGGTTAATTAATTGACACTATATAATTTTATATTTATATTGAAAAAATTCAACTACAAATCTATTGGTCATTAATTCACAATTTATGTCTATAGCTCATTTGACATATGATTGATGGTACTTGTTGAAGACAATTTGCTAACTCAAAATTAAAGTGCATAGATTGAGACGTGGATCAATATCTCCCAAAAATGTTTAAATAGTGAGGGTGATGGATTAGTAGATGTACAATTGAGAAACTTGATATAACATCGTACAAAGTTGATAATTTGTTAAATTACATAATCCAAGAATCATTGATGGAATAAATCAAAGTTGAAGTTGTTTGAATATTTTCAATAGCACTCATAAATTTATATTTAGAACTTGATAGTCTATAAATGCATACAATTAAAAACTAAAATGTTTAACATGTATTTTCTTTTATGCAATAACATATAAATTATTAATTGCTCCAACTTTTTATTTACATTTATCTCACATTCAGGTAAATATAACGTGAGTAAAAGAATAATTATAATAGATACGATACAATTATTTAAATCTTACTTTTAAATTTAATAAATTAATACAATTAATTAAATCTCAAGTTAAATATGAATGAACTTCATTTGATCTAAATACAAATCATACTTGTACAAGTAATAATAATAATACAAACCATACAATCAATGACTACTTTTGGCGCTTACGTTTGATATTTATGAAAATTGGGTTAAGGTTGCAATTATATTTCTAATAAACATTATTGAAAACAAAAGTCAAAATATTTTATTTTGGTAACATAAAAATTGGTAGTCGTATACTTTTTAACAAGCGCATCACATCCCCATGTTTCTCATTTAATCTTTTAAAATTAATGCAATAAGTTAAAATCTTGACCTAAATATGAAGTACATCATTTTTCTTTTTTGGATGAAGAAATTGGCTCATTTTAAATTTAATAATAAACCATGCATTTAAAACTTATGAGATTGCAATTGGCACTATAATAATAAATTAAAATGCAGAGGACAATTGGTCAAAAAGATATAAAATATTGTGGTTTTTATATAAATTATAAATATTATAGATTTATAGATTTATAAATTAAAGATATTATATTATATAGAACTATAAAGGCAAATTATTATAAATAGAAAAAATATCAAATTATTTACAAATATAACAAAATTTCACTTTCTGTGATAGACAGCGATAGACCCAAATAGACATCTATCCGTGTTTATCTGGTAGAGTGATAAATGTCTATCGTAGTCTAAAAAGTAAAATTTTGCTATATTTGTAATTATTTTGAACAATTTTTTTATTTTTGAAAACATCCCAACTATAAATGTAATAATTTGTTGAATTATTTTACATAAATAAAATGAAAACTTTTCATATCCTAATTCTAATACTTTTAATTTTAAATAATTTAAATTACACATAAACGAAGAAGTAAAACTTGTGAGATTTAGTACTAAAAAAAACTTATGAGATTACGAAACTTTTGATATTTTTTTATCATTGAAAATGATTAAGGGCGCAATAACTATTGAGTTAACTTATGTAATTAAAAATATAAAAAAAAAACAAAACTATTCATATTCTAAGATTTTAAATGGTTTAAATTACACATAATTGAAGAAGGAAAACTTATGAGAATACAAGACTTTTGATATTTTTTTACATTAAATATGATTAAACATGTAATAATAATTATTTTTTTTAAGAAATATGTAATAATTATTGAGTTAACTATTTATCATTGAAAAAAAATTATGTTAGTTCAACTGTGCTCATGTTGACAATTAATTATAACGTTTTATAAATGAGATATTTTATATATTTAAATTTTGAAATGAGATGAAATAATCTATAAAAATTTAGTTAAGATTGTAATTTTTTTATATAAATATTAAAATAACATACATCAAACATCTTGATCTTTTGAGATTGAAGAGACATTGTGAACATTGCTTCTTCTTTTTATATTTTATTTAAAGAAAATAACACTCATAAAATCAAATTTCATATAAGTGGGACAAGAGCCCTCACTTTGGCTTAATGCTTTAAAAATATTAGTATAATTCATATCCAAAATCCGCATGGAAGTACCCTTTTAAAACATTTGATATAGGAATAAAATAATGCTAGTCATTGAATCTTTTGTTTCAACAAAAGATGCAAGTTCAATTACTTTAACATCTTTTTAAAAGTTTGGTGATGTTTGATGGTGAACAACTGCAAAAGCTTCACAAATGATTAGAACTTCCATCCACCTATTCTCATTGGTTAGATATGTGTATGATAACAATTAGTTGAAATAACGAAAAAAAAAAAATAAAGAGAGAAAGAAAGTAGAATCTTAGAGAAATATTTGGTGAAAGTCTTGGAAGAATGATGAAAAAAATATTATTTTTATAGTAATAGATGATAAAAAGTAAAGATTTTTTACTCTCTAAACTTTTAAAATTCAATAATTGATTATAATTAAATGAAAATAAAGTCTTAAGTTGTAGAAAAACCGGTTGTGTTCCATCTATTTATTATTATTGTTAACTAGTCCACTATTTATTAATTATTAGTAGAATTAATTGCAAGTGGCATATTATATAGATTTTAAAATTGATAACTAAAAAAGTTTTACAAAAGATGGTTGCATGTTTATATATTATAGATACACGTATACGCATTTATACATAAACGTGCATATATACAACACACTTTTACAAGCTAAGTCCCCTACAACACGCTTTTACAAGCTAAGTCCCCTAGGATCCTTTATGTACTTGGTAACACACACTCATTCCATATTAGTATCATTACTCATTCCATATTAGTATCATTTTACTTGTGTATATATATAAAACATGAATGTCCATTACTTTGGGTATATGGTATGGGGCGAAATTAATAGTTGTTATATTTTAGTTATGTTTTGGACTAATCTAGTAATTTTGTTTACATTGTTATTTCATATTTAAAATATCATAATTTTAGTTGGGATATTTTTGTCACGACAAATCCCCTTAACAAAAAAATGAAGGTTTTTAGTCTTTTTTGTAAAAAAAATTAAATAAAGAAAGAAAAATTTTACTGTCTATCTGCAATAGACTATTATTTGTGTCATGATAGACACAGATAATTTATAGTCTATCGCAAATAGACTGTGATATTTTGCTATCATTTTTGTAAATATTTTTAATAATTTTGTCATTTAAAATAATTTTTTAATTAAAAGTTGTATTAAGGAACTCATAATAAATAAGGATAGAACTATATAGATGAAGATTAATAATTTTTTTTTTTTGGGTTACAATATATATGTATAAGGTGGGAATATATACCTAACCTCTGATCACAAGATTATTGGTATAGTACAAATCATATGGTACTTTAGTTTTTTTTTTTTTTTTTTTTCAAATAATTACGGGAGCCATACAATGGTTAAAATCACGCCGACCATTTAGCGTCTAAAGTGGGCCTTGGAGTGGAACCCAAAAAACAGTGTCCATGTGGTTCCTTAAATCTTATAATGATTGTCCCGTCGTCCTAGCTATAGTTTTTGAGTCACGTCTAGACAAGTCTTCAAACACAACACATTTAAATTTAGGTGATTGTGTTGAATAACACTTTTAGAATTAATAATTATATGTATAGTAATATTTTAAAAATTATAAATATAATAAAATTTACCCTTGATAGACTCATACTAGTGATATAGTCTATCACTAATAGACTTCTACTATTGATATAGAATATCATTACTTTGAAAACAAAATCTAAATTTTACTATATCTGGAAAAAAAATTGCATTGTACTATATTTGCGAATAATTTGGACCTCATTACTATATTTGCAACTACCCATTAAACTTTATAATCAAGTTTTTTTTTTTTTTTATTTTGATAATTTGTAGGGTGAAAAATTGAAATAACAAGTTTTATGTCAGTTAGCTATATGCTCACTTTAGCACTTTATAATTGACTCATGCTCACTCTATCACTTTAGGATCAACTTATCCCACACAATTATAATATATGATGTTTTTTTAAGGGTAGTAGTCCATTCGCCCGCTCTCACTATACTTGTTAGTAGTAATATGGTCCTACATTTGAATTCACAGTCTCGCTCGCTCTCATCGTCTTGCTCTATCTCGGGGAATGAGTCCTTGTGGGGACCCATTTCTCTAATGGAGAATCCCCGCCCACGTCCCCACCTACTGTGACGGTGATGGGGGTAAATTCCCCCACGGGAGCGGGGACGGAGAACCGCACCTGCTTCGCCCGCTTTCGTTGCCAACCTTATCTTGAGTTTTAGTGATGCATAAGTAAATTGACTTATGGCTCGAACTTGTGATTCACCTAGGCATATGGGCATTGGGTCGGATATTTCAGTCTTAGAGTTTGTACCATTCAAGCTCAAACATGGTATACAAATCGACTTAATAATTATATTGGATACACACTAAAATGACACTAAAATCATATTCATTTATTTTTTTTGAGAACAAATACCTCAGACTTCTTCAGAGATATTAAATAGAATAAACAATTTTCAAAAACATAGTATACAAACCGACTTAATAATTATATTGATTATAATTAAAAGAAAAATTAGTTAACTTCTAATATAAATTCTCCCCTAGTTGCTATATATACATTTGAAGGATTTTACTACTTCTCTCAATAAACCCTAATACTTCCAAAAAGAGAAAAAAAAAATTCAGGCTTGAATGACTTTCCCCTGTGGAAGCCTAACCCTAAAAACATGTTCTTCTCCGGTGCATTTATCCACCTTCACAACCCACTGGCTTTGGCTCCTCCTCCTCATCCTCCTCCCATAATCGCCGGAATTTGACACCTCCGCCGCCACTTTCGTCACCATCAACCCTTTTCCGATTGGCAAAAGATGCGTGGTTGATCCCCCCGACCATCCTGCTCCTCCTCCACTTCTTTTGCTCATCGCGTTAAAACCCACCACCACGGTGGCGCTTTGGTTGTTCCTTCTCGATCTAACGGCCTCCAGCACCGCCACGTGGCCCTCCAGATTGCAGTCTATCAGAACAAAATCTACTTCTCTGTATTGAGTTTTTATAAGCTTCTCGGCTTCTCCCACCACGAACTCTATTCGGCGATCATATGATTCCACCTCGATAATTGCTTGTGATACATGAAGATCTTCTTGCCGTCCAATTATGCAGACAACCCGACCGCCAGTTTGCCCGGCAGCCGCTGCCAGCGCTAGGATCTTGTGGTCAGCAGACCTTTCGTATGCCACCACCATTAGCTGCGCGTTGTTCCCTGCTGCCATGGCTGAAATGAACTCCCCTACGTCGGGTTCGTTCGCTTTTTGGCCCTGAAAAACATGACCAAATTATCATTAAATCACTGTTAAACTCAAAAACTTTAAAAATAGCGAAATTAAAAAATTCAATATTTATAAGATAAATAACTGCTAAATTGAAAAGTTTTTGAAGAGATGGGTTATGTAATATTAAATCATTAATTGACTGTATAAAAGAAAAAAAGACAGAGGCCAAAATTTTGAAGAAAGAAAATGTTAACGAGGAGAAAAAATAAATTAAAAAATGAAAAAGGTGGTTGATTTATAGTATTTGGTTGTTGTTACCATTTTGAGGGTGTTGAGGAAGGCTTCAGTGGCATTCTCAGCAGACCAGCTAGCCATTGGGTATTTTCTTTCTCACTCTCTCTACTTCTGTGTTTCTGTGTCTTCTTGAAATTGAACTGTTTGGGAAATGGAAAGAGAGAGAGAGAGAGAGAGAGGGGGGGTATAACAGTAATGCTTGAGGAAATATTCTGTTTTTGAGACATTGTGTGAAGGTTTCTTTATATAGGGAAGAGGAATCCAATAAGATTGGTACTGAAGGCAACTGTTTGCCCGAACCATCTGCCAATGGCTTTTTTTCTTTCTTTTTCTAAATAATAATAATAATAATAATAAAAAGATTATGTAAACCCATCTCGCAATGATTAAAATAATAATACTCATTAATCATCTATTAAAAGTGAGTGATAACTTGCCTCCAATCCAAATTTTACACATCTCTATGTCTCCTATGTATCCAATAACAAGGAAATATATAGTTTAAAAAATAAAAAAATAAAAAATTACCGTGAGATAATTTATAATTGAAAACTTAAATACACGCAAAATGATTGTAACTCAAGATACAAAATTATTTTTTTTTCTATTTATAATATTTTTAAATTTCTTTAATTTCTAAATATTTTGTGGCCCCCATTTTTTTAGAACTAAAATTTGTAGATCCAATGTACACAAAATGTGTTATATATTCTGTACCGGTTTGAATGATATATATATATATATATAATATATATCGATATATATGCAATTTCATGGCTACTGCGTGGGAACAACGTGGCTTTTTGTTTTTTTAGAAAGATTTTGGAAAGATATATATATTTTTTTATTTAGAAAAACTATGAATTACATTGGAATTATTTATTCAAGGGATCATTTCATACCAAATTATTATATTGTTAAGACTTTTGAAGGAGAGATATTTTGCTCTTCAATTAAATGATTCCTTTTATGTCATTTTTATGTAAAAAAGAAAAGGAAGCAATTTAAGTTGCACCTAATCATTATTCTTAATAGAAAATGTAAGCTATAATAACTACAACACTTTTAGCCTAATTGATATAATGATGGTTCTCAAACTATCATCGTAACAACGACAATTTTAAATCACCATATAAAAAATCCATCGTCACATCATATTAGCTACAATATCAACTTAGAACTAACATTAAATCCATTACATAAAAGTTTGAACTAAATCTATATTTTATATGATTTTTTTTTTATTCTTTCCTCATTTTTTTAGTTCAATATATGTGTGATTGGGACTGATTCGAATATTTGACCTTTAGGTCAATAATATACATGTTTAAATTAGTTAAACCCTTTCTTAAAGTCCTAATGAAACAGTATTTTTAATAAACATATATATACAGATGGGATCTTACCTAAAAATATGATAGTTTAAGGTAGCTAGGAGGTTTCCTTTAATTTGCAACAACTTTGGAGAAGTCATTCACCAAAAAAGAAAAGGAATAATTATTCTTAGTAATATTTAAGTTATTTGAACAAACACTATACCCCAAAAATTGATTAGTTACCTGTAAATGTCTTGATTTTGAGGGACAAAAGGAACTTTCATTTCAGGCTGAAAACAAAGTATTATGCTAAAAAAATGTGATATTTAAGTTATTATTTTGTCAATAATTTTTGGGGGCATAATCAGAGCCACCCCCATGTTAGCTGAGGCAGCAAGCTGGGAAAACCAAATTGTCAATTTTCAATATGTAAAGCCTTGAGGATAAAAGTTTTGAAGTATTTTAACGTTAAATAATGCAAAACTTTAGCTTGTCCTAATATTTATTGAATTAATGTCCTGTTTTGTACGGGTTGTCACGACATTAGTACATATTTGCACATGATTGTGATAATTGAATAATTCTCGTATCGCGTTAATAGTAATGGTTGATTTAGTTTTATTATGCATTGGTATTTATATAGCTGGATAAAAATAGCAATACATATCGATCAAAGATATAATTCGTTAAATGACAAATTCATCCTCCAAATAATTTAAATTGTATGCTAATAGTAACTTAGGTCCTTTAATAATAACAATCTTGGAAATATGTGATTTGAGCAATGACATTATCGTATATTCCTTAATATTATTTATTAGTGTGCTAACTTAAAGCCTAGCTCATTTGGATTGAGGGTAATGATTTAAAATATCAAAACTAATAAAAATATTTTCAAATATAACAAAAATGTCATTGATAGATAGTGATAGACACATATAAACATTTATTAGCGTCTATCAATTATGATAGATAATAGTAATCTATCTGTGTCTGACTACTGACAAACAACGACAATTTGCTATATTTGTAAATAAAGTGATTCACTTTGCTATATTTATAAACAACCCTTTGATTAAAGTCATATATCTTAAATCTTAAGTGATTTTTTTTTTCTAATAAAAATGTGCATATCTTATATATGTACAAAAAAAAACATATCAACGGAAAGATTTTATAAAAGTTCTGTTAGTCGTTTGACACACAAGATAGTAGAAAAGGAGAACAAGTATCAAACTCTTATGATGTCATTTTTTACATACACGTCATTAAAAATCGTAAGTTTTTCCAATGCAAATAGGGAAAAAGATCGAGAAGGAGAAATAAAAATAATTTACGAATAAACCCAAGCGGTAAGAGAAGTGAAACGGCACATTGGAGCTGGTTAAAAAAAAAAAAAAAAAAAAATTAATTTGAGATAAAGGAATTAAGTTTTTGTGTCCCCATGAAAGGATGCAATAGATCTAGATCAGATCAGTTTGCTTCCCTTAAAAAGGACATGGTGCAAACAAAGCAAGCCCTTAACATAAACACTTTCTAGTCTTCTTGTCTCTTTCTTCAATTACAAGAATGCCCTCATAATATGGCAAGTGCTTGCTTGGAAGATGATGCATATGCAGAGAAGCCATATGATATATATGTATATAGATCAAGAAAAGGAAACAGTCCAATAATTAATTAAAAAAGAACAAAAAAACAAATGGATTGATTTTTTTAATAAATATTAATTCTTTGAAGTTTTTTGATGTCATGAATTTGTCTTGATTTTTCTTTGAACTGTATATGGTGTTATGGGGATTCCTTGAATCTGTGAAAGAAAATGGGATTTGAAAGTGATGGGAAATGGGAGAGTAGATGGGTTAGAGATGAACAAGTTGTGGGTCTTTCAATATTGTTCTGTTTGGATACAATGGAAATTCACTCAGAGAAAGACATGCCCTCTATCCAATAACGCCACATATATGGAATTTAATGCAACTTTCCTTCTTATCCACACCAAAGAAACAAATGTCACAACCATTGGTCAATTAGCATGTAATTATATTATTAATTTCGAAATTTGAAGGTTAATCTTCTACCTACCTATTGTAAAAATAAAAAAATAATACGAGAAGATTCAAATCTTAAACATTTTGGAAGTTACGACCGCCATTCATTAGGGCTTCGGTTGTCGATTCCCTTGTCATTAGGTCGCCAATGTTATGTCATGGATTGGTTTCTTCACCCCTTTTTCCTTGAGTTGGTGACTCACCCTAATCAATAAGTGGGAGAGGGGTGAAGAAAATTACTGCTTGGTTATATATAAAAAAAAAATGTCTATTTTTATTAATATGATGCATATATTAAAATAAATGTTAAGGTGTACGTTGACGATATACATTTTAAATTCAAGACAAGAGAAAAAACATTTGAATTTATTGGATTTGTTGCTAAAATATCAATATTAAATTTGAAACTTTTGGAAGATGGTCAGTAACCTAAAAAAAATGAAAGAATCATCATAAAGGAGTGATGTGTGTTGTCGAAAGTTCTTTAGAAGAAAGAACTATGGTACAAGTAATTCTATAAGAGGCAAGCATTATTCAATGCTCTTTTTTCCAAGTGCAGGTCTTTATTAACTCAATGGCACCAATAACTAATGCTTAGTAAGACAATATGAGACGATGGAATGCAATAGACTCTTTAATCCATCCATAAGGTTGGGAGAAGTCTCCCTAAGAATAAATGTTTTATATTGAAAAAATAATAAAAAATTTTCTATTACAACCTAAGAATAGTTATTTATAAGCCTTAAAAAGATTACGGAAATAACTTATTAGACATTAATCCAAGTGGTCAACTTAACGAATATTAACTAAAACATCATAATTATCCTTTGTATAAGATCAGTAATATTACAACCTAAACTTATCAGTCGAGTGTGATATAGGTGCATATTCCTTCTCGTCGATGGTAATAAATTTTTAAAAAAGCAATACTTAGGTGCATATTAAATTTTATGTTTTCTTTTTTATTACCCACGTACTAAAATAATTTATAAACTGTTTTTTTATTAAAAAGGTAAATTGTCATTGGACAATTTTTAATATGGGGCAATGGGGAGCACCCAAATTTTCTCCTTTTAAAAAAATCACGTCAAAAGGTTAAATACTCTTGATTAAAATAAATGTTTTCAAGAACCATAGTTGTAAAAGTACCACCTACGAGTCACTTATTAATTGCCTAAATGCTTAAATTTATAGAATGTATAATGGATATAATTATATTCCAATTCATACCATTTAAAATATTGCAACTACTAGTCATGCAACAATTTGAAACTATTGTTGTAGCTAGGTCAATAACAATATGTTGCAAATATATAACTCTCAAAATTATTATTATTTTTAAATTTTGTTGCAATAGGATGTCAATTAGTGTTGTAAATAATATGAGATATATTCAAGTGGTTTTCATTTCTTTTCATACGTACAGTGCAAGATATGTTGCTTTTTTTTTTCCTTTCTTCTTTTTTTTTTTACAATATATATATATTTTTTTACTTATTTGATAGTAATTTGGAACTCGCATCAAAGCGAGTATAGCTCAATTGACATGTAAATGTGTTAATAATCATAAGGTATGTGATTCAAATGAAAAATATTACTATAGTTTAGGCCTTGGTAACCATTTTGTTTATAGTTTTGATTTTAAGTCTATTTTTTCTCAATTTATTACAATAATTTTCATCTTACTTTTAAGTATAAAAGTTGTATTCTTAGTTTTTAAATTTTGATTTGATTTTAAAAAATATAAATAAAAAATTGACGAAATAAAAAAAAAATTTAAAAGTAAAATAAGTGTTAGAAAAATTTAGAAGTATTCCCATAGACCTGCTAGAATGCATCATATTGATTAGATGAATTATTTTATGTACCATTGTCATATTCAATTATAAGAAATAATAATAATAATAATAATAATAATAATAAAATATATAGAGAAATATTGTTAAAACTTAAAATCAAACGAATAGAATCATATCTCTCCGGTGGCTGAATCATCAGAGAAGAAATCTTATTCAACGCCCACGTGCACGGCAGCAAAATAGCGCAGGATATGGAAATAATATAGCCTGGAAAATCCAAGCTTTATACTAACATTTTAATATTATGCAACCATAAATATTAAATATCACAAAACAAAGCCAAGTGGGATGGTTTCTATTAATATTGTAATTTCTTCTTTTTATTATTATAATATTACGGTTGTAATATTCTAGTTTTAAATATTCTGACAAAAAATTGCCACAATACTCATATATCCAAATTTGGAAGATTTTAAAGTCTAGGCCCATAATATTCAATAACATTTTTTATTTTAGTTTAATGTTTTTAAAATTTATATTTATTTCTTTCCAACTTCTTAATTATTTTTTTTTCTTTTGCATTTTTTAAACCAAATACTACTTTTTAAGCTTAATTTTTTTAAAGCATTAGTAGACATCACGTATTTTTTTTTTATTCTACGAAATTATTTAATATCTTAATTTTTCATATAGACAAATTCTTCTTACTTATTTATTATAATTAAACATAAAGTTTGATATACAACTAAAGTGGGAGTGTAAATTTAAAACTCATAATAATAATATGAATGTGCGTTGGTTTTTTAGCCAATTTTACCCTACAAAATTAGCTAAAAACATTTAAGCCTCTCTCTCCATATATATAAAACCAAACCCAACGCTAAAGCGTCCAAACGGGAACCAAAAAAGAAAAAAGTCCAATAACATGTATTCACAATTCAATTAATAAAAATTGTATCTCTATCATTTATGTAAATTTATAACTAAAATAATGCTCTTAAGATCGAATTTGACCATTTTTTAACAAATAAAAATAAAAAATCAGACTTGACTATTGAACCAACGTGCCCCATGTTTGATGATCAAAGTTCATTGAAAACGATGTTTTAATATAGGTTTTAGGTCTTTTTGAATTGATTCAAGAAAAAATAGTTTTAAAAAAATTTATTTTTATTTAGATATTTTTTTATAAAAACGAATTAAAATATACTAAAAAATATTTTAAGTTGTTGTCAAATACTCCAATTCTTCTAAAATGACTTATTTTTTAAATTAAACACTTGAAGATGTATTTCAAATACACCCTTAATACATGTTTTGTTATTTTCATTTTATATTTCCAATTCCGTTCCTATTATTTAATATTTTTTCGATTTAATTCTTTATGTTTCAATCCTTTTCAAGTTAGTCATTCTATACCCTCGTTGGTGAGTGTTAATTTTGACTTGATGATAAATTATCTAATGTAATATTTTGGTGAATTGAGAAGCATTTGAAAAAGATAAAAATGGCACTTAAGGATGCTAAACTAAAAATTTCCTTCAAAAGTTGTAGGGGTAGAAATTTGGAGAAATTAATTACTTTCACTTCTAAAATATCGCTCACTTATTCAATATTAAATTGTACCTTGTATGAATTTATCATCGAGTAGTTTTAACATTTGTGAACTTATTCAATATTAAATTGTACCTTGTATGAATTTATCATCGAGTAGTTTTAACATTTGTGAGTGATGAGATTAAATTTCAAATAGGAATTAAATTAAAAAAACTTCAGAGGCAAAATATACTTTTGGTCTTCGAAAATCGAGGAATGTATTTATTTTGTCTCTCAAGTTTTAACAAATATATTTTTAGTCCTTGTTTGATTGTTAGTTAACTAAAAGAAATGATGTGACACTTTTTTTTTTTTTTTTTAATGATGTAAAAACTTATTATGTTTCATTTCTTAATTAAAAACTTCATCAATAAAACCTCATAAACCAGTCGAGTAGAGGAAACAAGTCATAGACTATTTGTGTCAATTCCATGTCTTGTAGTTCAAATCCATTTTTTGTTGGTGTTGTTCGAAATTAAAATTTTTCTATTAGAAATTCTGCATCTTCTTCTTGATCAACTTCCTTATTCGAAGTCTCGCTTTACTTAGCCATCGAACTGCCGTAGTAGTTCTATCTAAGGATGAGAATATCAAATACTTAACTCAATTCCAGTTCTTGGAGTTTTCATAATCATTTTTTCGATTTTCATTATTATCTATTATTCCACGATTAGAAGTCAAATGTGATTGGTAATAAAATAATAGATGACAGTAAAAATCGAAAAAATCAAATAAAGTCTAGGTCATACAAAATAAAGACCAAATACAAGATCTGTTAGATGATATAATTAAATTGCATTCACCCATCAACTTAAGTTTTTGGGTCAATCGATGGTTTAACATGGTATTAATGCAATGTTGTGTTAGATAATATAATTAAAAAAAAATTTTTGGAAATTGACCTACTTCACAAGTAATATTTCACAAATATCTTAAACTTTAATTTTATTCCAAAACTAGATTTTTGTATTAAATTCAGGTTATCGTTTAATGAATTTTTTATTTTATTTATCTGAATTAAGGAATACGATAGTTACATTCTCTCGTATTTAATTTTCGTACTATTTTATAATTAAAATATTTAAAAAATAGTTATTTTATAAAGTATATTTTTTTCCTATCATTACAAATTTTTTTTTCTTTTTTTTTTTACGAGGTTGGTTTTAGGAGTTTTTGCTTTTTAAGGTTATATATATTTTTTTTTCAATTAGTTACAAATTTTTTTTTTTTTTAATTAAAAAAAAAAAAAAAACCATTTCATAAGCGTGATGATGATAAATTTTTTGAAATATTTAATTTTGAAAATAAAACAATTTTGGAAACAAATCATTTAATGCCCTCAAATTTGGTATATTTTCTTTTTTAGATGTATCTTTTCTTATTTATATATTTCTTTCTTATTATTATTTTCCAAATTTTCTAAAATTCATGGAGGATGATATTAACATTTGAGCCACATTCTTATGTAATATTTCATCTCATTGGCCTATTCACGCAAAATAATAATAATAATAAATAAACAAATAAACAATTTTGTAATTAGGCCTATGTAATTAGGTTATATGTGTAGAAAGCTCTTAATTAAATTTGCCTTCACTCAATTAAAATTGATTTCCACTTGTTGCGCCTTCTTCATAATTCAAGCCCACAAGTGAGAGAGAATCAATTAGTTAAACAATTTTGTAACAAAATTTGCCTTCACTCATCAACTTAAACTTTTGGATCAATTAGTGGTTTAATAAGATTCAATACTAGTGATTCTGCATCAAATGCATCAATTTGATCATCATCATATATATTCACATTCGACCAGCTTTATGGCCATGGCCATAGACTTGTGTGGCATGTGTAAATTGAGATTCTCTAGTGAATGAGCTAAGTTCTTCATATTATTGAGAGCTCCTCCAACATTTTCATGAGCTTGATCACCTCCATCACCACCACCGTCTCTCTCATCACTACCATCATGATCATCACCTTCATCTTGTTGACCTTGACTTTGATGATGTCGGTCTAATTGTAGCTCTTCCAAAGTAGTTGTGTGTGTGGCATCGCTAGAAAGAATCACCATCGCTACTTAAAATCAATATATGTTATTTCTTTCAAATTGTTTTTCTTGGAAATGAAAATTTTGGATGTGAAGTAAGCAAAACTCACATCAAGTCATCTTTTATGTGAAATGACGTAAAGATTCAATAGAAAAAGTTTGAATGAGGTTAGAAATTGGTATATGTTATTTTTTTTTCAAATTGTTTTTTTTTTTTCAAAATGAAAATTTTAGATAGGAAAGTAAATAAAACTCTTATCAATTCAATTTTAAAGCAAAGTGATGTGAGAATGCAGTGCAAAAGTTTACATGAGGTTAGAAATTAATATATGTTTATTTTGTGGTTTTTTCAAATTCAATTTCTTTGGAAATATAAGTATTGGATTGAAAATTGAGAAAAGTTCAAAAATGGAAAAGATAATACATCTGAAAAAGGTTGATACTGAGAAAAAGGAAAAAAACGATATACGAAGATTTTTTCACATTAAAAACAATATACGAAGATTTTTTCACGATATCTCCTCGAAATATCCATTATATATTGGTGATATATATCCATGATTGTTATGATATGCGAATGGAATATTCTTGATATATTGGCGAACAAAATATTCGGGAAAAAAAAAAACTTATTCTCTCGTATCAAACGTCTATTTATGGATATATCGACGATATGTCACAATTTTTCAATCATTGGTTCTATCAGTTACTTCTTCCACTCCATCCCCTTTTCCTTATTCACTGAAAACTAAAACCACATCAAACCCATAATATTTTCATATTAGTTTTTCCAATTAGTCAAAAATACTTTTAGATTTCTTCAAATGGTATCAAGCAAATAAGTATTTTCCAATTAGCCAGAAATGGAAAAAGTGACAAATAAACCAAAATAATATAAAAAATAACAAAATTTTCATATCATTAAAAATGTGTCATCACCAGTATGTCATATCATATTTCTGCTAGTCAACTAACGACCAAACTAGCTCATATACCAATTAAACCTATTTTTTAAATCTTACGAATCAAAAGTATATCTACGAAAATTTGATGAACCAAATAGACACCTAACTCAAACTTGGGTGACCATAAGTGTATTTTGCCAAATATCAAATTATTATGATTAATTTTGTTAGTACATATATTGAATTATTTAAAATAATGTGGGAAAGTTACCTTTTTAATCCCCAAGTTTTGAAAAGAACATATGCATTTGATTCCTAAGTTTTAAAAATATGTTTTTTAGTTCCAAGTTTATAAGAATAAGTTCATTTGATTATGAGTTTTAGTGCAATTTTTTAGTATGTGAGTTTTGAAAAATAGGTTTAAAAAGCCCCATCAAATAATTTATTCTTATTATTTTAAATAATTATATGGCAATTTAAATCAAAAGAATAACTTTTAACCATCATTTCCTCTCTAAAACTATTTTTGCTAATTTTAAATAGTATATAATTATTTTTTAAAAAATACTTTAGATATCTTTTAAACCTATTTTAAAAAACTCAAGGACTAAATTCACTTATTAAAATAAACTTGTGGACTAAAAAGGTACATTTTTAAAACTCATGGACCAAACACACATATTATTTCAAACGCAACCAACTACTCCGTAAACTCTTGGGCACTCAACATTTCGAGATGATTTGTATGTTTCCTTTTTGGAAAAAAGAAAAAACCATTCGACCTTTAGATTTTAAGCCTAATTTTTTACTTGGTCTATAGATTCTAAAATATAAGCATAATTTTTTATTTGGTCCATAAATTTTAAAATATTGCAAATTTATCTTTAACTTTTGAGTTTAATTTTTGGTTGGGACACAAGTTTCAAACTATTATATTTTCACCATTGCATTTTGAGTTTTGTTATCATTTGGTCCCTAAATTTCAAAATTTTACACTCTTACCCTCGAATTTTTACCAATGCTCAAATTGGTATTTAACATCAACTTTCAATTAACTAATTTAAAATAATTAGGATATGAACATTTTTTATTAGTTTTAATAGTGATAGAAAATGAATGAAAATTAAGAGCCTATTCAGTAGACAGTTTAATTTTTCTTTTGTATTTTATGATTAACTAGATATAGAGAATATGTGTTTGATAAACCATCTGAATTCAATTTTTAAAATATGCTTTCATATTGTGTGATTGTAAATTTAAAAACAACATTTTTATGTTTGCAGTATGTTCAAAATTTGAATTAAAATTTTTTTAAATACATAATTATATTAGCATTGACAAATATAGTATGTCATCTAATAAACTTCATTATTTTCGTTAAATTAAAATACGTATTATGTAATATATAATTAATTAAATGATATTACAAAATAACAATTATAGATTTTAAACATAAACGAAATTCATAAATTAATTATCATTTTATATCCAATGAGTAACTATAATTAGTTTTATTGTTTATAAATATATAACCAAACACATTTTGAACCATTGTTTAAATTGAAATTTTATCTTTGAATTTGTAACAAAAAGCATATCTAAAAACATGGAATACAACCATATTTTCACATAATCCTTTATTTTAAAATTTATATTTTCAGATGTCTACTAAACAAACCGTAGGTTAGTTATTGTTAATTTAATTCTTATACATATTTATGGATTGTTTTCAAATATAGAAAAATGAAACAAAATATTTACAAATATAGCAAAATTTTGTTACCTCTCTGTGATAGATCTTGATAGACTACTATCCGTGTCTTGATAGACACAAATAGCAGTTTATCACGATTTATCACCGTCTATCACAGATAGACTATGATATTTTGCTATTATTTGTAAATATTTTCAACAATTTTGTCATTTAAAATAATTTTTTTATATTTTTTTGTTAGCCTTTCTTTTAAATTAATTGGTATAGATTGACATCCAATACTAAAAATGAGTGTTTAATGAAATTTGAATGTTAAAAGTGTGAAATTTGAAATCCACGTACGAAATTCAAAACTTAAAGATAAAATGTAATATTCTTAAATTAACTAAAAAACAGATAAAAAAATAAACCCAAAATATAAGGATGAAAAAGTAATTTTATCTTTCTTCTTTAACAGTATCATGCATATTAATTAAGAACATTTCTACCCGGCATGCCACGTCGGACTGACACGCAAGCATATCACGTCGGCGAATGGCAAAAATAGAAATAGCGTAGAAAAGAAAGAAAATACGGTTACTATTCTCCTTTCTTTCTTTAACGCGAATTTCGTTTGATGTTTGAACGATCGTAATCTATCGTGCAGCTGAGTCACCGGGTTTCCAAGTCCACCGGAGTCAGCGGCGAAGTTTTGCAGAGAAGGCGGAGAGAGTTTCCGATGGGCAACACGAATTGTGTATTGTTTGGTTGCGTGGAGCAAGCAAGTGTAGGGGTGGTGGAAAGATGGGGAAGGTTTGAAAAATTGGCTCAGCCTGGGCTCCATTTCTTCAACCCTTTCGCCGGTGAGTGCCTCGCCGGTATCCTCTCCACCAGGATTTCTTCCCTCGATGTTCGCATTGAGACCAAGACCAAGGTATCTTCCCCTTCGTCTCTCAAAATTTTCCCTCTGGCGGCGTAATTATATAGCCACGGATTTTTGGGGTTTTGTTTAATTCTCTAATGATCTTTGTTCTGCGGTCCTTCTTCTGCTTTCTTTCATCTTCGTTATGTGTGAATTTTTAGTTTCTGTTCTAATATACTTTGAATTTAGAGTTTCTTTTACTGGAATTAATGTTTACACGAAACGGCTCGCAAGAATCAAGATCATTTAGATGACCTAGGGTGGAATCGAGTTTGTGGAGTATCATGCTGTATCTTGGCGGTGCTATAAATGGAGGTTTACCTATTAGAACAAAACAGAAAGAGAGAAGATAGACCATACAGCTAAAATTCAATATCTAAATGAAAACTGAGGTTTGAATGATATTATTCGAGGAGGAACTGATGTATTACTGAACGTCAATGTTGTGACCAATTTGAATAATCTGGTTCACGGTCGTGAATTCTGAACTTTTTCCTGCAGGACAACGTCTTTGTGCAACTGCTGTGTTCAATTCAGTACCGAGTCATCAAAGAAAATGCTGATGATGCATTTTATGAGTTGCAAAATCCTCAGGAACAAATTCAGGCTTACGTGTTTGATGGTATTTGCTCTGATCTTACCGTCACTATTTAGCCCTATAATTCAATTTTCTAAGTGTTTTCATGGTTTGGATGTTACTGACTAATGCATTTTGGTTATTGATCGAAGTGGTTCGTGCTGTTGTCCCAAAAATGAATTTGGACGAACTATTTGAACAAAAGGGTGAAGTTGCTAAAGCTGTATCACAGGAACTTGAGAAGGTGACTTGCCCTTTTATCATATTGCTCCTCACTTGAATTTCCCCCTCCATACATGAAAAACATTGTGGGTGTCTTTTAGCTTTGGGTGTCATGTTATTTCATTTAACCTGTGTTTGAATTATTTCCATTCTTTGCCCCAGATCGTGTGAATATTTATAAGGGCTGCTTTGGTTGTGCAGAGAAATGAATTATAGAAAATTGAGATTATGTAGCCTATATTTACTTGGTAGATTTGTGATCTGTACAACTATGCGTAACTTGGAATGTATGCTTCAAAAGCCTAGGTTTATGTAGCATGAATTCGCATAGTCCATGCAGACTAATGAGAGGATGAACAAACACCATACCAAACAGTCCGTGAATTGAATGCCTCCACAGGGTTGTATAGCCATGATATTAGACCATCATTGCCTTCTTAACATATTAAATATTATTTCGTTCAACACACACATGTGTATATATATATATATATATATATAAGAAGAAGAACAACAAGAAGAAGAAAAAGTGCACGTTTTAAATCGCAATGATTGTTTAGGCAGATATATCCTTCTATGTGATTATTAGAACATTTTACAAAATTATTGATGCCGGTTATTTTTGTCTTCATTTCTTTCCTTTGTAAGGAGTGAAAGGTTGGTCTGGAGAGAATGGTACCCGGTTTTATATAGGAGAAAAAAAGAGGACGAGTACAGTCTGGATATCAGTGTCAGCATTTAAAAAAATCTGCAGTATTCTTATGTACTATGTGTTACATCTGTTTCAGTAAAATTCTTTGATTGGAGTCTAGAAAGTTTTCAAATGCTTCTCATTTATTTCCGTCATTAAGAGCCCATAACTATTTGGTGCATCCATCTTCGATGTATAATTTGGTTGGCTCCAAAAATGACCGACATAAAGATTTCAACACTATTCACCTTTTGAATCAGGTGATGGGAGATTATGGATACAGTATAGAGCACATTCTAATGGTCGACATAATACCGGATGCTTCTGTGCGCAGAGCAATGAATGAGATTAATGCAGGTAATGATCTTGGTCATTTTGCTTGTCATATCATATAGGAAGGGCTGCCTCTCTTCCTCTCCTCTATTATGTAGTTCGGTATAACTGTATTTTTCTGATACCGTCATTCAACAGTCAGACATGCCATGTCCATTATTTCCAGGTGCGGCAAACAGTCCATGCTTTCCTTGTGGATGGACATTGCATGGACTACCATATACTTTCTTTTCATTCTTCAAAAATTCAGATTTCTTCATATTTTGTCTGCCTATCTCTCTATTATGAGATCCTCAGCTTGTACAGTACTTCATTTCTTCTACAGCTCAAAGGCTTCAACTTGCTAGTGTATACAAAGGCGAAGCAGAGAAGGTGCTCCTAGTAAAGAAGGCAGAAGCTGAAGCTGAAGCAAAATACCTAGGCGGCGTGGGTGTGGCAAGACAGAGACAAGCAATCACAGATGGTCTGAGAGAAAATATTTTGAACTTCTCCCACAAGGTGGAAGGTACCTCAGCCAAAGAGGTCATGGATCTGATCTTAATCACTCAATATTTTGACACCATCAAGGACCTTGGAAATTCCTCAAAGAACACAACTGTATTCATACCCCACGGTCCGGGCCATGTTAGAGATATCAGTGGCCAAATACGGAATGGCATGATGGAGGCTGCTGCGAGCGCCCAGGCCGGGATCACAAATGATGAGGTGAACGTTAATTTACTTCAATGATTCATCAGACACCATGTATATGTGCTTCTTCTCCTCCACGACTTTGAAAAAAAATGTTATTTACATGTGACGAACCTGTATAACAATATGAAGGTTTGCATAGTCGATATATTTGTTTTGGTTTGATGTATAGAGCGGGTTGAAGAGTTAGTGTTCAATAAGCTGGAAAAATGTTTCTCCTGATATAGTGATTTTTATCATCACTTGATATTCCTATCTACAAATTAAACTGTTCTGTAATTGTATTGTATTTCTTCGTATCTTATGTCCGAGACAAGAAGCTTCCACTTCCATGGCCATGGCCATGAATCTGGTAAATAAAATTCTCTAAGTCTTCAAGTCTTTTATTATTGTTGTTATTATAATGATAAATGAAAATATAAATGATGATCTTAAATTATTGTGTATAATCAAATTAACAATCGGTAAAAAAAATCGAGATCATTGTCCAATCTACAATAATGATAGCTGTCCACACGTTCAAAAATTGTAATTGTAATGATAATGTTGTGTGTGAAATATTTCATTTTGTAAAATATATATATTTTTGATCTATTAAACATAAAACATAAAATTGATTTCTATGTCGAATAATATGACAGAATTTTTGATTTTGTGCCTAGTTTTAAATCTTCTAATTCAATCGATTCTTAGTTCGTTTGAAAGAAATTCATACGTATCTGATGGAATCTACATCATATTTAGTGTCAACCACGTGGCTTGCTTTGTTCTCATTTGACTTACGTTGCGTTGGTTATTATAGTCAGTAGGTTATATTAGTCTATGATCTATAATAGTTTGTCATAGGTGCAATAATCCACTCCACCAACTTCATTTTGGTGCCTCACATCTACTGAGTGGTAAGACCACAATTTGCATAACTCTCATTCTTCTATTGGAGATTGGTTTCTATATGGCAATCCAAAGTGTTTATTAGATACAAAATTGAAAAATTTATGTAATTAAACAAAAAAAAAAAAAAGAAAATTAGCCAACAAATTATCTTAAGCTATGTCAAGTATTACTAAATCAATAATAAGTTTCAAGCCAATCTAAAATAATTGGGCTTGTTAAGGTATGTACTTCACTCAAAATGTTTTAGGTTTGAATCCATGCTCAAATATTGTTGAACTCCTTTAAAAAAAAGTGTTCAGAACTAAAAAATACAAAACATTTTTTTACAAATTTTAAAAAGTAAATAAATAACTAGTTTATGCTATAGAATATAAATTGAATTCCGACAGTCCAGAACTTTCGTTGACAAATTGAAGAAAGGCGCCCAGCGGCAGCAATAAACGCGGCCACTCAGGGTTTAAGGAAGCAGAGCACCGTCGTCTAGGGTTTTAGAGAAAGCTTCATTCAACTTCAATCAATATTCTCCCATCTGAAATGGGTTTCTGGGGTATGTTTCCTATTTAATTCCATCTTTATTATCTCATCTACTTCTGCCTTGGAATCCCTGGTTTCGCATCTTCTTTAAATGTGCAAATGAAGTTGAATGGTTTAATATCAGGATCATCCATTTGTCGAGTACCGCGATTGTGCGTGCATGTGTATTTTTCTTTTGAATTTCAGTGCTTACGCATGTATATATCTTCTGTTGTTTGATTCTCTTAGGCATTGAAGTGAAACCAGGCAAACCATACCCCTACCATTCTGATAATGTGACGGGAAAGCTTCGGATAACTCAGGTTCGTTGGGCTCTGACGCCTCTCTGGAGATGAAAAAGTATTAGGGTTTTTGATGTTTCCAATTTCAATGTGTCATATTTGTGTAGTGGGCATGTCACGATGGCTTTATACTGTTTCATTTGAAATTTATTGTTTCAATGTTAAGTGGATGGGTTCCCATGTGATTCTGGGATATGCCACTTCCAGTTTGCATTTTCAGAATCTGATAATAGTGGTGTTATGCCGCGAGCGAATGAATTAGATTGGATTTTAATTTGCGTTGCTGCTAATATGAACATGATTGAAGTTTCTTACTTTGTTACTTTTTCAGATGACCTAAATTTTGTTTGTCAATTATTTTTTTTTATTTTTTTTTTTAATAATCCAGGCGACTTTGGGACCTGGTTCATCGAAAGAGAGAAGCATCATTCAGTGTTCTGTTGGTCACAAGAGTCCAATCTTTTTGTGCTCTTTGATACCAAATAAGATTGAATCATGCCCCTTGAATCTCGAATTTGAGGAAGATGATTTGGTAGCCTTCTCAGTTATTGGTCCACAAAGCATCCATCTTTCTGGTTATTTTGTATCTGACGAGGGACGTGTCATTAGGGATGACTATGAGTCGTATCCTTTTTATAAATTTTTAATCACAGTTATAAATCTCTTATTCCTTGAGAGAAGTAGTATTTTCAATATGAAGTTGAGGATATTATTTGGTCTAATTTTTTCGGCATGATTCGTTTGTCATTTTCTTACTACAATGCAAAGTGATTCTTTTGGGGAGGACATCGCAGAAACAGATACAGAGGATTCATCAGAATATGATACTGGAGATGAATATGATGATGAGTTCATCGATGACGACGATGACGAGTATCCTGAGATGTACCCAACTTCGCCAGTTCCTAAAAGTGGAGGTAATTTGAAAATTCTGCGAATTTTCTATTATACCATTTGCTTGACATTCTTTCCACGTTGTTTCATTCGTTTCTTGACATTTTTCAAGGTAATGTATGCTGTTTAAGTTGATGTTTCTTTTCAATACCCATGAGATAATTAAAAAAATGATCCTGATCTTTATCATCATTCCCAAAACTGTGCGTATTGTGAACTTGGAAGGATCAGTACTGGATAGTGAATACCATTTAATCCACTGCTATTCTGTTTGGACAATTTGGGGAAGCTTGTGTTTTTGTTTTGGTAGTATCAAGTATGGGGCCATGTGCCATGCTGAAGTTAGGATTTCATGGTGTTCCTTGGTTCTAGGTGCTTAATGGGAGTTTTGGAATGAAAAAGAGGAATAGGAGAATCATTCACAGTTTGATTATATTTGTTGGCTTGGTTGTCTCTTTCAATTTTCTGAAGTTTTCTTCTAACTATTTCTGACTTTGCAACTTGACTTCTGTCCTATCAACTTTTGCTAGGTATGTTTGCAATGTTGCATAAAATAAAAAATTAACCGCGTGCGAATAGATTTATTTGGGCATATGTTGGATGCAAATTATATGATTTCATTTCAAACAAATTAGGTACAGTAAATAATTTAAGAAGTATTAGGTTTCACATCTTAAATACAGTCAAATGTTAATGGGTTGACCTAGTAGTAAAAAAAGGAGACATAGTCTCAATAAATGGCTAAGAGGTCATGAGTTCAATCTATGGTAGCCACCTACCTAGGATTTAATATCCTACGAGTTTTCTTGACACCCAAATGTTGTTTGGCTAGGCGGGTTGGCTTATGAGATTAGTCGAGGTGTGTGTAACCTGGCCCGAATGCTCATGGATATAAAAAAAAAATACAATCAAATTTTTGAACTTAATATTATTTGCACAACTTGCTTGCTTTCGCTGGTATATCTTTTTGGCTGCAGCCATGTTGAACTTACTGTTTTTACTTATCCTATGTGAAGTTTGTTTTCAAAGTCTTTGGCATTTTGAACTTGAACGACTTTAATGTTTAATTCAAGTGTTTGTTTCCTTTCCCATGTTTGCTAATGTTTAATTCAAGTGTTTGTTTCCTTTCCCATGTTTGCTAGTTGTAATTGAGGAGATAGTGGATGATGAAAAATCAAATGATGCCAGTGGCCAAGCTAAAAAAGTGAAGAAAAATAAGTCTAGTGACTCTGAGGACCTTAGGAACTCTCAGCGTCAAATTGTGCTGAAAAGGAATGTGGGAAATGCTGTTTCAGAAAGTGAAGATGAAGATGGATTTCCAGTTCCTACCAAAAGCAAGAGCAAAGCGAATATTCAGAAACCAAAACAAGAGCAAAACGGTCCAAGTACTGAGAATGTGAAGGAGGCAAAGGAAAAGGATGGCAATGATGCTTCTAGCTTAAAAAGAAAAGTTGAAAACAATGACCAAGTTGATCATATGGAAAGGTGAGATTATCTAACTATTTAAGTAATCCCCCACCCCGCGCACACACACACTCATGCATTATTTCCCATCGTTGCTAAATTTTCTGTTTAGTGAGGAAAAGTGGGGGATAGAATTCCCATCAGCAGGTTATTCTAGCTAAATTTTGGATTGGGTAAGGACAATAAAAGTATTTTTATCCCTGAACTTCAATCACATTGCTAGCTAATAAAATAGTTTGATTATATTTCCTTTCCCATACTTTTTATTCAGCCACCTGAAAAGCCTGTAATCATTTAATTTATTTCCTTATGTTGGATATTCAATAATGATGTCAGGAAAAAGAAAAAGAAGCAGAAAAAAAAGGTAAAAGAAGAAAAAGCTCAGGAAGCTGGTAATGATGGTAATATGGGGAGTGAAAAGCTACAAGCGGAAGTTGAGAGTGCAGCTGTTAATCCGATTTCTGATGGAGATGAGAATGATCAAAAGCTATCTAAGCAGAGGTGAATACTTCACTCTCATTCCACTGTTTTTGTATACTATATGTGAAGAAGTCTACTTGTCTTTTCTGTATTGGTTCTGTTTTGATTGTTTTAATGCTTGGAAATATTGCTGCCTAGTTTGATCTATTTTTAAGGATGTAATTCTTTGCATTATGTGGTGCATGCTTGATCTAGGCCTTGAGGATCTCTTTGTGAGCTCTACATTTTATGGTGTCTCCATGACTATGTTAACCTATTAGGGGTGTTTAGGAACTCCATCTTAACTTTTTCTCTATTTTGCACGTTTATTAAGGAACTTCATCTTACAACTTTACACCCCAAACACAGACTTCCTAACTCCAAACTTCCTAACTCAACTTAACACCCCAAACACTATATTTCTTATAATTGCAGCAATTATGAAATATATGCCATTCTTTAAGGATAAAAAATTCAACTTTCAAAAGTAAGGACTATACAAAAAGATAACTCCGGAGGTGATTCTAATTTACAAGAGAGCTCCAGTTGGAAGATTCAACATCGATGAGCATACATGTTTTTTTGAACCCCTCAAGAAAGGCACTTAAATGGGCCAAACTTCATTTCTTCGACTCCTTCCCAGGACCTTCAATTCCTCTGAAAATCTTCTATTTCCCGGCTTTCCAGAAAACTTTCTAATGGGTGCACCATTGCCTCCTTCATCATGGAACAATAACTTCTGATAGAAGCCAACTTAGCAAATAAAAGGGATTGAGGAGGCGAGGGATGAACCGAGCAAGAGAAAACGAGACTTGGGGAAACAAACCTGATGAACTTAGATTTTAGATACGCTTATTGCTATAGTCTAGATGCAAACAAGAACCATGTAACCGCTGGATGAAACTGGGCCTTTCTTGAGTTGTGAAGGTCATGATGTGAGATTTCTATTTTTTCCTTTTACTGAGTACGCTATCTGCATTGTGAACTTACATTTTTGTCATAATTTTGGATAAAGCTGAAACTTTTACAAGAGTTATATGCTATTAAGCTTTTATTCCTCAGCGTTTGTCTCTCATTGTTACTAGATAACTGAAACCTTTTGTGGCTATGTGAATAGGGACGCCTTGACTCACATGGATGATGTTCATGGTGAAAATCATAAGGAAGATAATAAGCAAAAAAAGAAGAAAAAGAAGGAGAAGAAGAGCAAGGAGACTGAAGCTGGATCAAAATCTGATGAGCTAACTAAAACAGCGGGTGGTCAGAGTAAATCAGCTCTAGGATCAAAAGAGGAGGAAAACGAATCCAAACCATCCCGAGTGAGAACCTTTGCTAATGGGTTGGTTATTGAGGATGTAGCCATGGGTAAACCAGATGGTAAAAGAGCTTCACCCGGAAATCTGGTACTGTTAAAGTCTATTTACTTTTAAGTTCTATGAATGATTTTCCTTTTCCCAGCACTAATTGGAGAACGTTACATTTCTGATCCTCATTTTTAGGCATAGTTTTTCTCATCTTCAATCTTAGGTTAGCATGGTGTCTGTCTGGTGATAAGCTGACAAGACATTCAATTCTGACTTTTGGCATTTTTCGTTAATTGTGGATGCTTCTTCATGCGCTATTACTGTATGCTAAAATTGAACTTGGGTTTAGAATTTAGCTTATGATGCAAACCAGTTAGATATGATGTTTGTCAATTGAGTGGATGGATTGGAATGTTGCATCATTTCCTTGTATTTCAACGAACAAAGATGATTTCTCTGATTTCAGGTTAGTGTTCACTACATTGGCAAGCTAAAGAACGGCAAAATATTTGATAGTAATGTTGGAAGGGCACCATTCAAATTCCGCTTAGGTAATTTTGAGTTTATGTGATGTATCTTTTTATCTATCCATGAAAAGTTGTTTCTCATTAAAAGGAAAATGGTTTTATGCGACAGAGAACATTTAAATATGAAAGGTCCAAGTTATAACTTATGTGGTGTTGTTGCAGGTGTGGGACAGGTTATTAAGGGATGGGATGTCGGGATTAATGGTAATCATTTGAATCACCTAATCCCTCTTTTTCTTTTATGATTCGAATTCTTATCTAAATATTGATTTTGCTGGATCCTCTCAGGTATGCGAATTGGGGATAAAAGGAGATTGACAATCCCTCCACTAATGGGGTATGTAATTCTCATCAGCTTTAGTGCATTTGGAATGTGGTTTATTTATTTTGGTGAAATTGTTTTGGCCCCATTCGGTAACAATTTGGTTTTTAGATTTTGAAAATTAAGCTTCTAAACACTCATTCACCTCTAATTTTCTTTCTTTGTTAGCTAATATTTTCTATAAACATAATTACAACATTTGTTTTTTATCATTAAAAAACAAGACTGTAACTTAATAATATTTGTGTAATCAGATATGAAAAATCGTTGTTTATATAAAAAGTTTCTTTGATTTAGAAAAAACTGTAAATGGCCGCTGCTGTGGTTCATTTGTGACTGAGGATACGATGTGCAACTTTTGGCATTAAAACTACATTTTTTAAAAAAAAAAAAAATAAATAAATAAAAGTATGTTGGTGGATGCAGTTATGGACATGAGGGAGCTCGTGGGAAGATTCCGCCGAATTCTTGGCTTACTTTTGATGTTGAATTAGTTGGTGTTCGCTGAATGCATCTTCTATACTACAATATATTGGAGGATAGTCTTTCTAACTCAAAGTTTTGTTTCTATATATTTCTTTTTACTTTTTTTTTTTTTTTTTTTTTTCCCATCAATCTCAATCAATCTCAATTTTGTTTGTTGTTATTTTTTGTTATCAATTTTGTATGTTGTTTAATATCGGCACAAACGTGAATTTTGGGTCAATGAGTTGAATCAGAACCTAAAAACTTATATAGATATATAAGAAATCATTGTTTCTGTCATTTATTCTGATCTTAAAACCATTTGTTCAGAAAATTATAGTGGAACTGCTGCTTGATAGTTACATTATAAAAATAAATTCAGTCATTTGTTTCAATCTTTTTTTTCTCACTCGAACTTTCATAAATGTTTTAAAATTTTATATTTTTGAGTTTTTGATGAAAATTGAGACCTGAAAATGATGAACATTGAAAATAGACCTAGAGAAAAGATTGACACACAAGTTTACATAGTTTACTAACATAAGTTGACTATGCCTACATGATAGAGACTCCATTCTTTGCTAAATGACTCACTTTGATTGTCACAATCCAAAGTCTCATTTCCCAACTTCAAGCCAAGTTCTTCCAAAAATGATTGAAGTCATATCTTCTCCTTGCCTTGATACTTGCAACATACTCGGTTTCCATTGTAGAAAGAGCTACTAGCTTTAAAAGTCTAATAATCCAACTAATAGCAGCATCACCCAAAGTAATAACATACATAGTACTACATTTCTTATCTCCATCAACATAATCTTGTAGTTTAAATCTAACATTTAAAATGCAGAGCATAATTAATTGTTCCTTTCATATATCTAAAAACCCACTTTACAACTTTCGAGTGCTGCTTCTTTGGATTTTTCATGTACATGCTAATAACTCTTGATACATGACATAGATCAAACTAGTCATGTAATCTCTTTCATGCTCACTACTGGGTGAGTACTTCTTAGATAATATGAAGTGACAAGCCAAAGGAGTACTCACATGTATTCGTTTTCAATGTGAAATTGGTTTAATACCTCTTTCACATATTTTTCCTGCGACAATGTTAGTGTACCATCTTTCCTATCGATTCTCACTCATAAGATTTGTTTGTCAACCCCCAAACTTTCATATCAAATCTTTAAGATTGTTCAACTTTTATCTTTAGAATTTCCTATTTGTTTGTACTTGCTACCAACATGTCATCAACATATAATAGAAAAATAATGTAAGAGTTATCTTGAAATCTTATATAATTACAATGATCTACCCAACACATCTGAAATCTACTGTTACCGATCAAACCATTTTATGGGAGCCTTTTTAAGACCATATAGGTTTCTTGAAAGTTTGCAAACCATTTTCTCATGCCTCTATACGCTGAATTCATGTGATTGTACCATGTAAATTTCTTCCTCTAAACCAACATGAAGAAATGCCATCTTTACATCCATTTGCTCCAAGAAGAGGTTCTCTTCTGACACTATCAACAATACATTTCTAATAGTTGTTAATTTAACTACATTAAAGTCAATACCTTCATTCTGCTGAAAGCCTTTGATTGCAAGTCTTGCGTTGTATCTTTTATTGCCATCAGACTTTTGCTTCATTTTTGCAAACCCATTTGTTCTAAAAAGCTTTGTCATCGCTTGGTAACTCATCAAATTGCTATGCCTACTTCACCACAAGAGAATCTATCTAGTATTTCATGGCCAATTCCCACTTGACAGAATCTTTCAATTAAAACACTTCATCATAAGATTTAGGTTCATCTTTGTCAGTCAATAATATGTAACTTAAATAGGGGAATACCTCTGTGGTGGTTTGATAGTCTTACTAGACCTTCTGATTGTTGCAGGTGACTTTCTCTGAACTTCATTAAGTTCAACAATTGGTTTAGATTCTGCCGCTGGTTCCTTAGATTCTACAATTGGATCTTTAGATCTAGTCTTAGCCTCAGGAAGACTTACATATTGAATCTTCTCTTCTTTACTTTTATCTATCCTTGAGTCAAATATTGTTATGTGTTTGTACAAAACTTCCTCATTGAAGATCGCATTTCTAATTATGGGTATTTTCTGGTTTTGGTCATCCCAAAACCTATAACCCACCTCAACACTACCCTATCCAATAAAATAAGACTTCTGCTTGTAACATCCATGTTAAGGCAGGACATACATCTAAACATTGGAGATCACATCACTTCAATGTTTAGATGTGAAATGTTTACCTATATACCGCTCTTACTTCTTCAAGAAATTTTAAGTTTAAAGATATGGTTAGACTCCTGTAAAACGTCTTGGGCAATCCTACATGGGTGATAGTCGGTTCATTTTTGTCAATTTTGGAGCCAACCAAAAACCAAACTAAAGTAATAGATTGGTTTTTATTTGGTTCGGTCTCGGTTTTTGGTATTTTCTTTTTTTCTTTCCAATTTTTATTTTTATTTACACGTTTGTTTCTAATTGATTATTTTTGCTAATTTTAAATTAAAATTGAGTTTTTTTTTCTTTTTTTTAGATTAAAATTTGATATTTTTACTTTTTCTTGGCACTTTTTTAAATAAAAAAAAAAAAGATATTTGTAATAGATAGTAAAACAAGGAAAAAAATCTAAAAATATAGCACATTTTAAAAATATTTGCAAATATAACAAATGTTGACTAGTCAACTTTTGAATTTTTGTGATTTTTAATTTTGCCCTCCCTTGTTTTGCACACTTTTTTTTTCCTTTCTAGCTTTTGCTTCCATCTCTCCAGTCTCCTCATATTTTCTTTTTCTTTTTCTTTTTCTTTTTTTCAAATTTTTCTTCCATCTCCCCAATCTCCTTATATTTTCTTCTTCTTTTTTTTTTCCCGAATTTTTCTTCCATCTTCTCAATCTTTTCATATTTTCTTCTGCCTTTTTTCCCTTTTCTTTTTCCAATTTTTCGTCTATTTTTTCAATCTTCTCATATTTTCTTCTTCTTTTTTATTTCTTTTTCTAATTTTTCTTCGATCTCCCAAATCTCCTTGTATTTTCTTATTCCCTTTCTTTCTTTCTTTTTTTTTCCTCCTTTTTTCTTCCTTCTCCCCAATCTCCTTATATTTTCTTCTTCTTTTTTATTTCTTTTTCTAATTTTTCTTCGATCTCCCAAATCTCCTTGTATTTTCTTATTCCCTTTCTTTCTTTCTTTTTTTTTCCTCCTTTTTTCTTCCTTCTCCCCAATCTCCTTATATTTTCTTCTTCTTTTTTATTTCTTTTTCTAATTTTTCTTCCTTCTCCCCAATCTTCTCATAATAATATAAATAATATAAATCTATTAGTGATAGCCACTAATATACTTATAACTTAGTCACTCAAAGAATTCTATCATTGATTGAACAAATCATTGGCTATCACTCATGTTTTTAAATGTTAGAAAAGAATTCACTAAATATTTTTGTATCGGTAATATCAATTATTAGTGGTATTAGTGATAGAACTTAGATAGATATCAATTATATTTATGTATCGGTGATATCGAACTTAGGTAAATATTAGTGATAGAAGTCTATTATTGATAATCATGATAAAAGTTTCTCAATAATAGCCATTGATTGCTTTGAGTGTTAATATTTCAAAATTGATAAGTACTAATAAAAGTCTATCAGAAATAACCACAAATATTTCTATCATTGATCGCTTAATCTTTGATGATTTTCTTCCACAGTTAATAGTCACGTATAGAAGTCTATCATTGATAGCCAAGTCAGTGGAATTAATTAATAAAGTTGAATCTCGAACTAAAGTGTAAGTGACATGCCTCGAAGTTATCACTTATAGCATGTTATAAGTGATAGAAGCTATCAACGATAGCATGCTATTTGATGGTAAAAATGAATGACAAAAGTTATCTCTAATAGCATGTTATTAGTGATAGAAGTTATCATTGATAACCACGATATAAGTGATATTAATGATAGAACTTAGGTGATATCCATATATCGATGATATCAATCATATAAAAGTCAATTCCATTTGATGAAAGTCTATCATTGATAAGTACTGCTAAAAGCTATCAGTGATAGCCACTAATAGGAGCTATCAATGATATGACTAAGGTAGATATCAGTGATAGTCACTTATAAACCTTTCATTAATAGACTTCTATCCCTTTTAGCTTTAAATGTTAATCTTTGAAAGTTGATAGTTTTCTTACAAAGTTGATAACTACTTATAAAAGTCTACCATTGATAACCACTTATGGCCTTAAGTGTTAATATTTCAAACTTGATTCCAATCGATGAAAGTGTATCAATAATAGCCACTAATAAATGATAGCAAATTGAAAGCTAATATTTCAAGTGTTACTATTTCAAGGTTGTATTAATATTTCTCAAATTGAAAGTTATCATTGACAGCAACTATCAGTGGCCACTGATAGCTATCACTAATAGTTGCTATTAGGGATAGATTTCAATTTGAGAAAATCAGAAGAAAGAAGCGCGAAATGGCGGGCTGAACGTGGGCTTTTTAGTCATTTACCAATATGACTATCATTGATAGCTGCTATCGGTGATATTTGACGCTAATTTTGTGCTATATCTCTAATATATTTTTCCTTATGTTATATTTTTTATTATTTTGAGCCTGATTGCTATTTGTGCAACCAACCCAATAAAAAACATACAAGCCTCATGATAATTGGTGTTTTTTTTTTCTTTCTAAAGAACAAATATATATGCACCATAATAATTAAAATACTAAAAGGTACCCAATGTTAGAGTTTATTTTTAAGTGTATAGATATACCTCAGTTTGGTTCAGTTTTTATTGGTTTTTTAAATAAAAAACTAATCCGAACCAATACTTTTTGGTTTTCTCCAAATACAAACCAATATGTCCAATTTTATATTAAAAAACCAAACCAAACTATGGATCAGTTTGGATTGATTTGGTTTTTCGGTTTTTCGATTTTTTGTTACACCCCTACCTACATGTAATCTCATGCTCTTGGCACAAAAATTTAGTGTCCTATTCATTCTCTTAACCACGTCATTATGCTGTGGTGTCCTTGAAATGGTTTTGACCGTCACAATTCCATCGTTTGCTCATTATCTTTTCAATTCTTTGACAATATATTCACTGCCATTGTCTGACCTTAAGTTTTTAACTTTTAGACTTGTCTCATTCTCAACCATAGCTTTCCAAATTTTGAAAGCTGAAAATATTTTAGATCTGTGTTTGAGAAATTAAATTTATACCTTTTTGCTTGAGTCATCTATGAAAGTTACATAATATCTGGAACCACTAAGAGAAGATCATTTAGAAGATCCCACCCATAAATGTGATCTAACTCCAACCTGTAGGATTTCACATTGCTCTTGTCTTTGAAAAACTCACATGCTTCTACTTTTCAAATACACAACTCTCATGTTCAACTGCCTTTAGTCCTCATAACCTCCTTTTAAATTGAGGAATTTTCATACATTTTTTTACCCATATGTCCTAACCCGTTGTATCACAAATCATTTTGTCTCAAATTCTCTACAACCATCATATCCTTGTCAATGTTATTGACATATAAAGTCCCTTACTATCAACTTTAGAACTTGATAAAATTTCTCCACCATTGAGAAAGAATAAATTTTAATTACCTCATCTTTATTCACTTAGTAGTTTGAATAAACTTTTTTTTTTTTTTTTTTAAATTTCTTTAAGACTGATTTTTTTTTCCTTAACAAGTAATCCCTGGTTTGATGATAATAAGAAAATTTAAATTGTAACTACAAAAGTGCTACCGAAGTTGATATTGAAATGATCTTCACTCAAATACAGTAATGTTCTGATACAGAAAGCACATGGTAATGAAAGTGGAAAACAATGTTTCTCAAATCTTTTACACATCTAGAAGTTTTTGTTGCTGCTAAAGTCGAGAGAGAAGTCTCTAAAGCTGCTATAATCCGAGCTCTCATTCATACCGCCTATCTTCGAGACTTCACTATGCTGCTCGACTTATTAGCTAGGCAGTGGCATCCGTGGAAATTCATTTGTTAAAGCCTGTAAAAAGACACTTGATAGCAAGAATCACAAAGAAGCCTAATGGACTCTAGGGCACCTATCATCTGATGAAAAAGAGCACAAGATTAAGTTAAACCAACACAATGTGAGGACTGAGGACCCAAATAATTTGTTGAACAACAGCCAGAAAGGACTCATATCAGTTTTGAAAATGGGTCGACCTGAGTTAGGAACTATGAAACCTATGGAGAAGAAGAATGAAAACTACAAAACGACGTGATCAACAAGAAACCTCACAGTTTGATTGACTTTGTGTTTTTGGTTCTTGATCAGATAGAGGTAAGTTGTCAGTGGAGGAGATTTTGAAGCCTGTCACCGGGCTAGGGGACGGCGGATTATGTTGTTCTTGATAGGACGGTGTCGTGAGAATAGGCTTGTTACCGCCAGGATACATTATCTTCATTTCTTCACCAGTGACAGTGTTGACGGGAGGAAAGAAAATGGTTGTGGACTCGTTTCTAGGCTTTTTTGGCTTCTGTTCTTGCTGGTGACCTGGAAGGAAACTGCCTACCACAACCTGGTGAAATGTCCAGTGATTATGTCATTTATCAGAACATTTTTTTTTAAAAAACAAGTCAACTGCAACTTCCAAAATCCATTGATCTGTGAAAATATGCTGAGAGAAAGACAAAGATGTCTTACTTGCACAGGACCAGCAGCTACCAACAAACCAGCAAGTCCACCGCCAACGACTCGCCCATCTTGACCCGCAAGCGAGACGCTCATCCCACCACATCTGCTCTTTGTAGCTCCATTCTGTGTAGGCATATATGATCCGGTCAATGCAAGTATTTCAAAACGACCCTGCCAAGACAAGTTGAAAGCCAGATCAATAAAAAATTGTCAATAACTCTATGACGACGGAGGTAAAGTCATTTTAATCTTCTGTTTATAAAAACAAGTTGGATTATATGAAGATATTCGGATATTCAACATCACCAGACAAGACGACTAAAGATTTAACAATATAGGCATATCATAAAAGAGATCCCCTTCGTATATGTAAAATTCGTAATCTTAAATTAACAGACACGATCTGACTTCAAAGAGTTCCCCTAGGCAATCATTCCTGTGAATGCAGACAGGATAATGGAAAAAGCACGGAGAAGCGAAATTCTGTTACATTCACGATTCATTCAGAATGAACCAGACCAAAAAGGGAAAAAAGAAAAAGGCATTTGTACATGGACTCAGAAACCAAGTACAGAAACATCAGCAACCGACATTTGAACTAAGTGACCAAGAGGCAATAAGAATCTCAAAGGTGCTAGCGTATATCAAATGAAAATCCAAGACTCCTAATGTTGTGGTAGATATACAGGTATACAGAAATATACCCATAAGAACATGGTCATACCTCATACGTTAAGGTACCTCCGGAAGAAGTTGCCTGTCGAAGTGTAACATTTGAAATTGTACCATTTGCAGAAAGAATGCAAATAGCCCGGGATTCTTGTTGAGAGAAAGACATAACCTTCATTGTAATGTCCTGATACGAAAGGGTAAGATATGCAGTAAACAGCTTAGTGGGGAGTGCATGAAATTCATGTACAAAGGATTTTATAGGAATTCCAATTTACGTATGCAGCTAATTGGAGAGCTTTTTGTAACGTTTTATATATTTCTTCATCAATCAAAACTGTTACGTATAAATGGGAAAAAGTAGTTCCAAGTACAAAAGTTCTCTCAAACTCAAAGGAGGTCATTTCTTGTTCCCATCAACTCACTCCTCCTTCCATCTCACCTCTACAATGAAAAATATGTATTTGTAATCTCTCTTTTACTTGATTATATAGAAGAAATTAGATACATAGAGAGGCCATAGAAGAATTAGAGGACCAAGCTTCCAAACAAGGCTTGCTTTATAAATTTCTCAATCGACACCGTTTCCATAATAACACTAGTTAAATTTTCTAAATCGGCTATTGTTACTATACGCGTCTATACCACCCCACAAGCATGCGCAAATGAGTGACAAGGGTGTCCAAACTCTGAACTTCTCACAACTAATCCCATAACAGAAAGAGAGACTGAAACCTAATCAAAGTGTATTATAGTATTGCCCCACTTGAAAAATAGATAAGGTTTTGGCTTTACAAATCCTGAAGCATACCTCTCCAGCATTGACAGTGATCACATGGGGAGTAAAATTTGCACCAACAGAGTATGCAAGTCTCTGACCTGCAAAAAATATTCCAGAGAAAAACAATGTTATTTGGACATCAAAGAATTGCCTAATCGCACCCAGATATTGCAGTCTAATTTTCAGCTGAATTTTTGAAATGCTAACCCAGTAACTGCACCACTACTACATAATAAATGCAATTGAACGTACATAAAATTATGTCACATGGACCTACATGTTCCTGGCCAAACCTATCATGCTGATGAAGCATTAAATTGATGAAGACAACAGTTTACTCGCTTTTAATACACATCTCTGAGTACATTAAGAAAAAACCATTAAAACGTTTTACCAAAAGACACAAACGTTTGTCTTAAAAGAAAAAAGATGCCCCAAATGTTTGCCTCTTGATCTTTTCTAGGGTTGAAGCGAAATAACTATGAAGCAACTGATGAAAGGCTATCAGAAGTTTTGAATAAGCAACTAGTTAGCAGAATTGAAACAAAAAGCATCTTCTTGACGAAAAATAGTTCAGGATTTTTAAGGTCTGTATGGAAAAAGATCTCCATACTTTCATTAAATATTTTAAGAAGTTGCACATGTTAATCATGTTTTAAGATAAGGTTTACAGAGTTAAGTCTAGATCTTAATTGGATTTTTCATTTGCTTACTATTACAATACACTAATAATTACAAACGTTTCCATGCATTCCATGCATTATACTATCGTACTGTACCTTGGAAAGAAGCAGTGGGGCACCGACCAGGTACACTTCCACATTTATTTATTTATTTATTTATTATTTTTTTTTCTGTTCTTGTATCATTACTATGGGGCTGGAGGATTGAGCTTACGACCTCCATGCTAGAAGGCTATGTCAATTACCGTTGAGCTAAACTCATTTGGGTAAAAATCATACAAATTTATGCGAAAAGAATTACAGCACCCATATTATTACTGCCTACTATAAGAAAACAAACATCTAAAAAATATAACTAAGAAGAGCACAGCTCAAGGTAGTTGACATGTATTCCTTTTTCTAGAAATAGGAGGTTCAAATCTTTATATCCCAGAATGTAAACAGTTTTTCTTGTTTTTAAAGGGGGCTGGATAAACAGCTACAAGCTTCTCCAGTTTCACTATATTTAATTTTCATCATAATTTCTGTCACCTCTCAATTGAAAACAGATAAGGAACTTATTGTTCTCATGGTTCACATTACAAAAATAATTGTCTATTCTACAGTAACTTTAACAGAACCTCCTTTGCCTAGCAAGTACAAAAGAAAACCAGTTTTGAGGCCAAAGGGTCCACTACCACACACACATCAAAAACTGACAAACAACCCTTTGAGTCAATGTCCACTGTGAAATCCAAACACTGCCAATTACAAACAAGTTGCAATATAACACTCCCCACCTTCCACTTCATTCCTTTTCCTTTGTACTTCACTGACATCACAATCATCTAAAATTATTTTCCATAAGTTTTCAACACATTCATCAGCCATCGCAACAGATCTGAGCTCAAAGCAGTACAGTAGAAAACTTGTTAAAAGAAGCCTGAGAAGATAAACTTACCGGGATTCTCAAACTCGAATCTCTGCGGCTTCTTGATTATCGCTTGAGAAATCTCGTTATCTCGTTTCCAATTCGGGAACTCTCCAGTCAGTGGAATTGACGACGATATCGGCATCGGAGACAACGCCAATGTCAGTGACCGCTTCCCATCCGGTCCGTACTTTCTCGGTCTCCCTCTCTTCTTCTTTGTTTCAGTACTAGAAACCGCTACACTCGCCGGTGGTGCATCAGCCGCCGCTGAAAACCCCGGTGGTGGAGCAGCTGCCGCGAGCTCCGTCACTTTAGACTCACCGGTTGATTTTAGGGCTTCTGTTCTTGGAGCTACCTGGAAGCTGTCTAGGGCTTCATCATTCGCAACTGTAAACCTAGAAACTCCGGTTTCTTTCTCCTCCATGGCTACAGCTTTCAGAAACAACTGAAGTACTTAGAAACTTAAAACCCTATAATTTAAGACTTGAACTTTTTATTTAAAAAATTTCCTAAAAAGGATGATGAGCTTCGCTAGTAGAACCGCAAAGATAAAGCAGAATTGGAGCAGAAATGGCTGCCTCAATTTCCAAAACAAAACCGAGAAATTCAACACTCAAGTTTTTGAAATGCTACAAGATGAGCACAAGAAGAAGGTTTGTGTTTGGACTGTAGCGAACAGAATTCTGAGCTTGACTTTCCGCCATTGCAGTCACTGCTCAGAGCTTCAACTTCAACAGTGCAACAGAAATTCCAGAAAAAAAATTATTTGCAAGAAATTGCAATAATTATGGAGAAATAATAAAAACAAAATCGTTGTGTTTGAAATTTGAATACACAAATCATGAATTTTTGGGTTGAAAGAAAAGCAAGAGAAATAAATAAACTTGAAAAAAAAAAGGGCAAAAAAAAGTAAAATGGAAATATAAATTAATTAAATATGGTAAAATTTTTAAAAAAGATAGCAATTTTTTATTGTATAATACAAAGAATAAATTTTGGTTAATAAAATGGTTCACGTCCGTCTTGGAAATTTAACAAAGGCAATTTTAATAAATGGCAAAGCAACCAAAATTGAAAGCTAAAATGGAATTAAAAAAAAAGTTGTCCAAACCAAAAACCCTTTTTTTAATTAAAAAAAATTAAATTAATTAGTTTAAAGAAAAAAATAATAATAATTCAAAGCTGTAAAGCTAGCATTGGTGCAATGCCAATTTCCCACCTACTGACAAGTTCTCTGTCTTTTCAGTTTTATTAAGGTTGACCACTGGAAATTTGGCAGTTAATCTTTATATAGTAGCCTTGCTACCATATCAAATTTACTGTTCATGCCACTCTACAACCACATGCCATTGTTTTAGCTATCCACTTTTTAAATGGTAATTATCCACAAAGTTATATTTAAATTGACAATGGATACTTAGTAAAAAGAAAAAAAAACTGAAGTACCATATCATAAAATTTGCATGGACAATGTATATGAAGGCAAAAGCATATAGTCATGGACCCATGTTTGAATTTTGTTATATGATAGACATTAGACAAGACAAAGGACATATTTGTAGAAGATAATGTTGTCCTGTCCCTTCATATTGACTCCTGGAAACTTGAAATTATACCCCTGTCCTTTTCACACTTGGACAAAGATCTCAACTGAAACTGAAAACAAGAGTTTAGAAATTTAATGCTCAAATCAACAAACTTACTAAGCAGCATAACAAGCGCATTAGAAATACATTAAAAATCTTAGCCCTTCTTCAATGTTGGGTTTATGTACACACATCAGGTAAACAAAAGCCAATTACAAATTGACTTTGGAAAGAGGAAACAAGAAATTTTGAATCTTTGAAAGAAAAATGTGGTTGAAGAAATTCACAAAAAGTAAACTGGTTTTGTATTGTATCAAACTTGTATTATTGACTTGATGTGGAGCGGTTTGGGAAGTACAAAACCAGCTCTTCTTTCCTCAAATGAGTATTCAATGACTTCGGAAATATCTTCACTAATGTGAGCAGTAAGATCAACGGGCTGTGGAAGAGCCGGTGTCATGGCTGTCTGCATCGGAACCGACGCGGTGGAAGGTGTGGATGGCACTGGGATAGGCATTTTCTTTGGTGTCTTGATATCTTCTTCTGATATTGAAGTCGTCTTTATAGGAGTCTTCGATGACATGTTCGGTTTCTGCAGCTTCTCGCCAAGATCATTCAAGGAATTCGTCGAGTTTGAGAAAAGCGTGCTAGAGGTAGGAATAGGAACAAACGGCTTTCTCATCACCATTGGTGATTCTCCTCCTTCACCAGCATTGGCACCTGATGACTGCTTCTTTAGAGGGAGACCAGTAACATCCAAGCCTCTCCTACCTTTAAAAGACACAGTATCATAACCATTCAGAAAAAAAATACAAAATGTTATGGTAAGGCTATCATCTCTAGGAACCAACCATGTTTTTCATCAAGGACAGAATTGGCCAGTAACTTATCGGCAAGGAAAAAAAAAAAAAGATGTGATAAAGTTCTTTGATGGAGAGGATAGAAAGCATGAATATCCTACAGCTACTGCAACTTCACAAGTTATGAGAGTCATTACCAGCTGATAAAGCTTCAACAAATCCCTCATCAAGGTGAAAAGTTTGGTTGTTTTGATGTCCTCTGTCACTTTTTCTGCCTGGTCGGAGGCCTTTATGATCAGGCTTCGGAGTTTGAAGCAATGCACCTCCAAGGGAAAATCTCCTACTGCCAGCACCAGCACCGGCACCACCAGTAGACATTCTAGGACCTTTTTTCACACTCTGAGGCTTTGATGGGCTAGGTTTTGACCCATAAAGTGCTTCCTGTTCGGCCATTAGTTGCCCCTGAAGTTTCTTCTGGTCCTAAAGTGTAAAATTGAAATGAAAGCAATCATGAAGGGGGCATTTTAAACATGTAAAATAATGTCGAAAAGCTGGTACAAGATTTGAAAAATCACAGTCGGTACCCGCTGCCTACGTAGTTCTTGCTCTTTCTCTTGTCTTAAAATCGTGTACTCCTCGAGCATTGAGAGAAGACGAACCTAGAAAACATATGAGACAGTTAATAGCACTCGTAAAAATCAGGAACGGCAGTCAAAAACCATTCATTAACAAACCCACATGGATATCAAACTCTACTTACACCATCATAGGTGAATTCAATGCCTCTTTCTTTCTCCCATGACATGGTTTTTGAAGTCAAAGCATTTACCATTCCTGAAAGGATTTAAGCATTAAGTTACAAACAAAAATTGTCAAAACTGGATGGTTCCGTTTTATAAAATTAATGGAGTTATATTTACAAAGTAATACCTGATAAACAATTTTTTGGCCTGCCAATGACATAATCATTCATGCAATAAAAAGATGTTGTAAATTGCAATCATTATTAGAATACTTCTAATCCTTCTGGTTCATATTTACAGCTCTTAACCAAATAATTAAATTTGGAGACTTTGTAGTCATAAGTTTACTCTTCTGTTATCACTGTTCGAGAAATTTTACACTTCTACTTTGGCAAATATCTCATAGAGAAAAGAGAAATCCATAAAACTACGGTGTTGTTATATTTGAGGCCAATAGTCTTTACCTGGAAGTTTATTAACCAATGCCCGAGCCTTTTCAGCACGTTTAAGAGTAAGATGAGCTCCTCTTCCCGCATTATAACGGTTTTCATCCTGAACAAGTTAGAAAAATAATGAAAACCAAGAACAGAAATGTATTTAGAAATATGTGAACATGATATATGCCTGTGTATGCTCGCATGTACATGTATATATATCTTTTAGGGGAAATGATAAAATTATGAGAGAGTTTGGAGAGTAACCCTGTTATACTCCTCAAGCCAGCACTCCTCTTCACATGCACCCAACCATCTCTCCACTTTCTCAAGAATTTCCTTCCTGTCAAAAGCTTCTTCTTTGACCTTAAGAATTTGACTGTCAATTTGCTCAAGGACACAAGCAGGATCCAAAGCTCCTGCATTGGAAAGATAAATGCACAAAATAAGAATGGAATGCAAAAAAAAATCATAAACAAACGTTAGCAGAATAGAGTTGATGGCGGTAATATACCACTATCTATTGCATCAATCACATATTCAATAGCAGAATCTTCTGCTGGTACCATATGCAGCTTCCTACACATCTCCTCTAGCTCTAATCTCTTCTTCAGAACAAGTTCTTTCATTCTGCTTGACTTCAACTCTTCCAATCTAGAGACTTCTGCTTCAACCTGCATGACATATATTTGCACTTTCTTCAATCCCGATATAGGCAGTGACCCAATCATGCTGAATAGAAGCCAAAACTGAGCTAAACTAACGACCAAAATCTTCATTATTCAAAATCACTCACATATGTAATAACGTCCGCAGAGAGAGCATTAGGTTCAATTATCTCGTCTTCTGAAGCAGCAATGTTGCAAGTGATATTTTGAAACATCTGTTGTTCTTCAACTGGAGTATCCATTAAATCCCACAGGTCTAACATTGCACTTGCAAGATCTTGAAGCTGCATGAACAAAGGGTTATTACAGGTCCAGTGCATTAGCATTACTAAGATTTAGAAGACCAGAGAAACATTTAACCTTCTGCATTCTTTGTAATTTGATATCTCGCAGCTTTTCAATCATAGCAGTCAACTGCTCGATGGTTTCGATAGTTATATTCGTTGGTCCTTCAAAATCACCCAAAGTTGGATGAACTTCAATGGATATCTGCTTGGAATCTATACCCAGGACTAAACAGAGTGATTCCAAAGTACGCATGTGGTTATGAACCAGCTTCATCCGATCGCTCTATAATAGAAGAAATAAGTAGTTTAATCAAAGAGAGAGAGGGGGATCTTAATGGTAAAAAAAGAAAAGCACATCAATTTGAACACAAGTAACCAACCTTCTCCTGCTGAAGTGCATTAAGCTGTTTCGTCAATTCATCAAGCTTCTTCAATGATAAATCAGTTTCATCCAACATTATCTTTGATGCTGAATGTTCATAACCATTTAACTCATCTGAAATCTTTTGAATCTCCTCTAGGACTTCCAGAAATTGATTGCTTCTCTCGGATTTCCGCTTCCGCATTTCATCCAGTTGTGGAAGAATTTGCTTGAGTTCATCTTTCAAGCTAACAGCCTTTTGATCAGACTGGAAGGACAACAAAATGCTAAACCAACAACTCCAGTGTTTGCAAAAGTGAAATTGAAGGAGGGGAGGGGGTTAAGAACTTTGTTATAATGGTAAGAACTAAGGAAGCTGCTACTCCTCTAACCTGTCTTATATGTACTGGACGTTCTCCCATTGCAGAACAGATTGCAGCAAGTTGTGCCTCAGAATCTGCAATCGCCTGCCTCAGATGAGCTCTAGAATGGTTTGCTTGATCAACCTTTCTTCTGTAAACCTCTAAACACTCTTGTTCAAGCTCAAGTAACATTCTATCTCTTTCAGCTTCACCCTCACCAACTTCATCCCATATTATCTGATATTTAAAAAAATGTGATGTACAGAATGGGATCAGCATCAAAAAAGAGAATTACATACGAACTTTGACTATGTTTTACCAAGGACGAGATTGAAGTTTGAGAAAAACCTGAAGTTCATAAAGAAGTGAACCACAAGTGGTTTCCACTTGCAGAAGTGGATCATTTTGAGTGACAGACATCTTGAAGATATTTCACCCGGAGAAGAAACAAATTTTTCCCTGTTTTCCTCTAAGTTCTGGTGGGTTTGTTAAGCAACAAAAGAAGGACAAACCTACAATAAACAACAATTAGAGAAACACACTAACAAAGAAATCAATTTTCGAGAGCCCCTAATTGTCTACAGCATCAAAATAAGAAAATTCTTCAATATCTTCCGCTAGTTAAATCAAATGATGGTATCACCATCACAAAACTCCATTTCCCACTCATATAACTACAATGTGTTTAAATACTATGTACAAATCAGCTCAAAGTGTTCGAACTACGAAAAGAACATCATTGCAGCAAGTTAATCAAGTGGGTCACGCAGGATTATCAAGAAATTAAAAGATAAATCGAAAAATTTGAGAATGTGGTGGATGAGGATCTGAAAACAAACCTGAAGTAGAAGCAATCTGCTGAAGGTTTGAATAAGAGAAATTCTTGGTGAGAGGAAGAATGAAGCGATGAAATTTTCCTGGGAAAAAGTGGTTTTCTTGAAATTTGAACCTTGGAAGAGGGTGGGCGAGGCGAAAGGGCAATTTGAAGGGAGAGAGAGACGTTGAAAGGAAAAGGGACCGTTGAAAGAGCGGATGTAAATGAAGCCATGGGCCAACTGGAATTTGAATTCAAACTTCCGTAGAGGGAAGATTGAAGAGAGAGAAAGGATGGGGTTCCAATCGCTTTCTTCCCTCCTCCGACAAAATTTCAAATTAAAAATTAAATATGACATTTTTAATTTTTTTTATTTTTTATAATATGGAGTTTCATAATTTTTTTATTTTTATTTTTTTAATTTAAAAGATCGTGAGTAGAGATATCCATTCTAGTTAAAGAGGGTTGAGGAGAACTTTCCAAAAGATTCTAAGACTTTTTTTTTTTTTTTTAATGAGAAATAAACCATGTATCAAAATTCATAGGGGTGAATTGGATACTATTTAATTGATTTTTTTTAAAATATAATTTAATATTTTTTTAAAGAGATTAAACGAAATACAATTCTTCGAGGAAATCCAAATCCTACAATGCAAGATCCTATAGGAGTACCCACTCTAGAAAAGCATGTCGCTACAAATACTCTTGCTAAAAGGACACTCAAAGAATAATTGATCCCTAAACTCAACCCCACAAGTGCACATACACACAATCATCAGAGATATTAGAACACCACCTACTAATATGATCACATGTCTGTAATCAATTTCGAACAAACCACACAGTAAATGAATGTTTGGAAATATTACCTCAAAACCAAAGGAGACTACCCCAAGCACCATAAGAAACTTAGGACACAAGGACTCCTAGATGCTAGCAACTGAAAACACATAATGACAAAGGTAGCCAAGTCACATAGTCCTCCCATTCAACCTTTGGCATTATCAATTGTACCGAAGCTAAGAGATCAACCAACTCGCTAAAGTTAGAGGGTCAATCCCAAGTCCTATCAAGGGAAAGGAAATCACCAACATTTGCATGAATGTAACTATCCACATTCAATATAACCATAGCACTAAATTGCTGGAGGATAGAGCTTTCTTCTAACCAAGAGTCGTATGAAATCAAACAATGTTGCCCACAATAGAAAAACGTAACAAGGGTTTCAAAATGTTGCAAATACGAAGGATAGCCTACCAACACCAAGACGAAGAACTAGAAACACAGACCGCCCAAGTACTCCGACCTTGCAAATTATAACTCTCCACCTAGGTGACGCACAATGGTTAAAAACGAATAAGAATAAGCCATAACAACTTTATTACAATAGTAACATTCCAAGAAGAGACATGACGGATGTCAATACCAAGAGGAAAGACAAACATCTGACCAAGCAACATTTACTCCATCAACGAAGTCTCAAAATATCAAACAAGGCAATAATAAATTTAATTATAGATCAATTCTTTAACATCTACGATCATAGTTCATTCTCTAAATTTTACAAAAATATGTTTGGGTAAGAAAAAACTTAAGGTGCTTTGCTGTCATAAACGACTTCTTATAAACAAAGCTGTATTCTTTTATTTAATTTTTAACTGATTGCAACCCTTTTATTATGCAGAATTTGTGTAAGCTTAAGTTGAAGTTTCGGAAGGTATACTTCCCTCAGAAATGCCCAAAAAAGTGATGATTAATGCCATGCATATATTTATAATCTTCTAATATTTTTATTAAACTTTGTAGATGTTTAACTACTCATATATTTGTAGTTTCTTTTTGTTATTCTTAATTTGATATATCAACTCTAAAAGCAGATGCGCCGTGAAGAAAAATAATTCATTTTTTTGTTTGTTTATTAAAGATAATTAAACTTATTAAACATAAAATTAAAAACAAAGAATCAATTGAAAATTCGTCTCAAAATTCAAGAAAACAAGTTAATTAACCAAAATTTTTATAAAAGTAAAACAATCAACAAAATATCCTTAATGTACATGTAATATCAATAATACAGTTAATTCGAAAAATAATATTGTAGGGACTTGAACATAGGATCTCTATGGACCATTTGCTTTGGTAATATGTTAAATCGCGACCTAAAAGCTTAAATTAATGGGTGAAACATTTAATCTTATATCTTCTAACAATAACTTTTTTTAAAAGAATGGTAAGTTTAAAGATTTAATATTTATTATAAACTTTTCAATTGACATGAATGTTTGAAGATTTTTTTAAAAAATAAATTTTTAAACAAACTTTAAAAATTAGGAATTATTCAACATAAACTTATTTTAAGTAAAGAAAACGAAGACAATAAATTTATTTAAAATTTTTTGAGTTATCTTCAAATATATCAAAACGAGCCAAACTACTTATAAATATAGAAAAATTGGTTTGACAGTGCGTTGCACATGTTACGTTAAGTTTTAAAATGGAACTTAATTATAAATTTTCATGATAATTATTTATTATTAAACTTTTTTTTATAATTTGATTAGCATCCTAAATTTAAATATTAAATTTAAACTAAAATATTTTTCTAATTTTTTTTCATTTATTTGGATTGGACAATTTGATTCTTCTCTTAATTTTAAACTTAATTTAAACCGAGTATCGTTTTTTTCAATTTTTTGATAATTTTATCTATATTATATATTTTTTAAAATTAATTTGGATGATATGATTATCCTTTTAATTTCAAACTTTAATTTAAAGTAAAATATTAATTTTCTATTTTTTATAAAATTTCATCAAAATTATTTTAGTATTGGATTATTTTCTAATTTCATTTTTAAAAAAATCTAAAAACAATATTATTTTTTTCTATACAAATAGAAACCCAAAAAACTTAATTTATTTTGATTTGCAAGTTTCTTCTTCATTTTTGTACAAAATTTAGAAACTCTAAAAACTTAATCTATTTTGATTTGCAAACATCTTCCTCATTTTAAACTTTATTTAAAAAATTTTCAAAAAATAAAAAGTAAAAAAAGTACAAAAGTACAAAATTATATATAAAAAAAGTAAACATTATTATAAATCTCTAAACTTGTTGGTGTACAAAAAAATTTGTTGAACTTCAAAAGTAAGGTCTTCTTGTCCATCATTTTCCATATGTGAGACGTGTATAAAAAAACTACAAAACATTTAAAACAAACATCAAGTGAAAAAGTGAAAAACTAGAAAAAAAAACATACGTTAAATGAAAAGAAAAAAGAGAGATAATATATGTTTTTCAAGATCTAGAAAATATAAGTGAAACAAAAAAACAAGAAAAAAAGAAACATTAAAAGGATTTGTTATTAATGAATATCAAATACAACAAAACTTTTAATAAAAAAAATTGATAAGAACGGTAAAAAAATACAGAGGGAGAGGAGATACTTGATTAAAAAAGTGGATAGTTGAAGTAATAATATCAAATTTCATAATATTTTAAATTTTAAAAATCTAAAAAAAATTGATGAGACAACAAAAACTATAAGTAGAAAAAAATATATAAAATCACGTTAAAAATAAAATTTTTTGAAATTTTAAAATAACATATTTCTTTAATCACATTGAACTAAAATAAAATTTGAAGAAATAAAATAAAAAACATAAAAAGATGAAATCTCATGTTTATAGATGAAGAGATAAACATATGTATTTTTTAATAAAATTTTAATAAAATTTTAAACCAATTGATATTTTTTTAATGTGAAATTATATTTTATAAGTCTATAAGGGGTAATCAAACGTTTCTTCGTATGATAGTAGATATTGATGGATATATATAATTTTTTTTATAATTATAAATAGTTTGATATTTTTTTATTTATAATAATTTTTTAAAAATTTAAACATTTTCTTTATTTTTATTTCCTTTTTCAATTTGCAATATACTTAATTCCTCAAGTTATCCAACGCTTCAAACAGACCCTAAGCTGCGCCCAAATCGGGAGAGCACGAAACGCCATAGCTATACCCAATCAAACCCGTCTTCCTTCTAAGTTATCAACTCTCTCCGGACCTGCTTTCTGTCTCCTCCAAAATTGAGCTTTTCTTAGCCTTCTAATGGCGGCTACGAGCATGAATTCCCTTTCGCTTTCTCAACTTCCATTCTCCCTTCCTGCTCAATCTAATTGTTATTCTTTAGAACACAAAACTCTATGCGTTCCTGTCAGCCCCCTAATCGAGCTGAAGCTCGCAATTAAGCGTTCTAATGCCACCCATCCCGTCTCGAAGTTCAGTCGCCGTGCCACCACTGCCACTGTATCGTTTAGCCTCCCGGCTTCGTAGGATACGATTGCCTCTCTTGCTTCACTTGCCGATTATTTTTCAAGTCCTCATAGCTAAATTTTTTTTTCTGGTTTTGCAGGAAACCCGAGGGCGTTTCCCCCGAGAAAATCCCGAAGTAAGTTTACCCACAAATTTCCCCCTTTCAATTAGTGTCTTTCCGCCGCATAGGTTGAGCCTAAGTGGTGTTAATTGGAGTTTTTGCTGCTTGTCTTCATAATGTGTGAATGTTATTTTCTAATTTAACTAACCATATTGAAATTTAATGAGTGTTGATGATTATTTAGGTTGAACTGTAACTTTAGTCCTTATTATTAAGTTTTGAGACTTCAATCTTAGTCTTTAAGTGCCTGTCTTGGAGGTTGAATATTAATTTTATGGACTGTAGTTGAAAGGTTACCATTTTATGCATTTGAAACTATTTGCTGATATGTTGAGCCATTATCTAACGTGGCAGATGTCTGATCTCTTACTCGCTGCATATCATAGAATGACTTCTTATTTCTCTCTTTTTCGCCGTATTGCTTTTTCTTATCTAGTCAACTGATTTTCCAGCATGTCAGCATATCATAGCCGTTGAATCATTTGTTATACAACTTCTCCTTTTCCGCATTAGATTGTCAATTGTTGCAGAGATGATAGTGGTGTTAATTGTTTGTTGAATTTGTGATGTATAAGATGGTCAGCAAGGGCAATAAAGTCATTTGTAATGGCAGAATTGGAAGCAAGGAAACTTAAATATCCTAATACAGGCACAGAAGCTTTGCTAATGGGAATTTTGATTGAGGGTTAGTAGCCTTTCCAACTCTGATGTTATTTCTAATTTACATTTAAATTTAAGCTTACATATTGATTTAAAGTTGAATGCAGTTAAATTGCAAAACTATATGCATCTTGGTCCATTTTTTGAAAAGTTAATATGCTAAAATCAATAAGAAAAAATCAATATCATCTGATAGAAACTATATGATTCATCTCCTAAGAAGTTAACATTTGATCACTTTCAAAATGTGACTACTTTTTCCCATCCCCCTTTCCAGCATCATTTCATGATATCTTCCATTGTTATCTGATGCCTCTCATGTTAAACTATTGAATTGTTTTGAAAGACTTATTTATGTTAAGGAATTCGACATTGAAGCTTATGTTCATGTCAGCTTCTGTCAGCCGATGATTATGAGTAACCTGTCTTTAGCAGTACGCTTGAGGCATTAGCCATATGCTTTTTGAATGTCCTTATGCTTAAATGCTAACAATATACATGGTAAAGTGAATCAACAAATTTGAACCTTGTTCAGAAAAAAAGGGATAGGAGCATGATCAATGTTTTAAAAAGCCCTCCCTGCATACACCTAAGCTCAAGGTGTAGGCCTGGCAAAGTGCCTTTTTGTGAAGCCCCAAGGCTTTGTAAAAAATTGTAGTAGTTAGGTTCTTTTCCTTTCTTTATTAACCGAAAAATCAAATTTACTTAGCCTAAATGCAAAATTTCTTGTGTTTATGGGTCTTTCTTTTTCATATGTCCATTTCAACTATGATTTTTTCTTAATGTAGTACTTCTATATATAGTGTGCCTCAAAAAAAAAAAAAAAAGGGCTTTTCTTGGGCCTTTGTCGATATCGACATGGACATTTCAATTCTACGGATATATCAATAGATATATCGACAAAATATCGATATCGATGGATATTTCTGTAAATCATGAATTTTAAAAAATTTATTTAGATTGATAGTTAAGTCGTTTTTACTCCCAAACTAAGTTATGGGTATTGTTATTAATATTACTATTCATATTGGACTAAATAGATGATATCTTTATGTTTTACAAGCATTAGTAAAAGATGTTGAATATATCTATGGATATTTAATATCGATATCGAACCCTTCAATTTATGGATATATTGACAGATATATCAACATATCCACAGATGTTTTCATCCTTGTAATACACCTTTAATAATTGGGGCCTATCACAGTGAAAAACAATAAACTAAAGGTGCATATTCCCTTTGAATGTAATCTTGCCATGCTTCAGTGCTAGATAATTTTATTTTCCTGAACGTATATATTCACATTCTTTTCAGGAACAAGTATTGCTGCCAAATTCTTAAGGGCTAATGGAATTACACTTCTCAAAGTAAGAGAAGAAACATTAAAGCTACTTGGAAAATCTGACATGTACTTCTTCAGCCCAGAGCATCCTCCATTGACTGAACCTGCCAAGAGAGCACTTGATTGGGCTGTTGCGGAGAAGCTAAAGTCAGGTGAGATCATTTTTCCTAATCATGCAGGAAATGCAATTCTTATTTAGCCTGAAAGGCTGAAAGTGAATGATGATACTTGTGTTTTCTGCTGAAACCTCTATGCATTCACTTCTGAGCTTCCACTGTAAAGAATGAGAAGTTTGGATGACAAATTTTTTGAATGCTGGTTGAATCAGATTTTTAGTATTGCCTATTTCTGCGTTCAAACAATGGCCTTATTGGCAGAGGAAAACAGATGAAGCCGAAGGGAGGTTATGCATGTTTTTGTCGCAGACTCTTTGACAGCTTGGGTGGAAAGGAAGTAAATCAGATTAGTCTTCCTTGGTTAGGACAGTGAATGAAGGATTTCAAGATAACGTCCCAATAGAAAAGTGAATAAATGATTTTAAAACCACCATAGGTTAGTCTAATGGTAAATAAGGGTTAGGTAAATAAATGGCTTAGAGGGAATGAGTTCAAGCTATGATGGCCACCTACATATATGGGATTTAATATCTTAGAGTTACTTTGACAATCAAACGTAGTAGGGTCAGACAATTGTCCCGTGAAATAGTTGAGGTGCACAAGTGGGCTTGGACACTCACGAATACATAGAGAAAAAAGAAGAGATTATTTTGCTCACTGCAATTTAATGGCTGCCACTTCGGGTTTAGAAGTGGTGTTTGCTGATGGGGGATAAAGACTTGGTTGCAAAGCATCTATTTTTTTCTCATGTAGCAAGAAACACCCACTTGCATAGATTTTCGCCGTCCTTTTTGGCCATTTTAGTGAAGAAGGATTTCAGTACATCTTATTATCTATTTATTCACAAAGCATGTACAAATGTGCACGAGTATGTATGAACTTCTTGATGGTAGATTTTTGCTAGAATGATTATCACCTATGTGCACTTTAATATGTACTTTTGCTTGTGGCAGTCTCCTCTGATTGAACCTAAGGTCCTGTATGCAGGCCAGTCTGGAGAAATAACTACAGGTCATTTGCTTCTTGGTATCTGGTCAGAGGAATCAGCAGGTCGCAAGATCTTGGCCACCCTTGGCTTCAATGATGAGAAGGCAAAAGAGGTCAAAAAAACCGTAAGTATTAAGTTCTTTTTGTCTAGTCAGTAGCACCCTCAGTACTTGATGATATACTCCCCTAAAACGCCATTATTGTTCACAGGTGGACAAGGATGCAACTTTCAGTTATAAGTAGTTGAATCGTGTAGGAAGATGTGATGTGATTTCATATTTTCATGGATGGAATCCTCACAAAGGACCCCCCAAATGAGGTTCACATGATTTGGATCCTCCTGCATCCATTTGGTGATATAGTGATTTGCCTGTCTAATCAGCACCTGCCGTTTGACATAATCAGCTTCATTTTGAATTGACTATTGTTCGAATTTGTAGAGTGCTGGTATGGTACGCTACATTTCAGTGGTCTCAAACTGCTTGCGGGACATAGTTCTCTTACTGTGGCTTTTCTTGGACGAGCAACCTGTATTGAAAGGGATTAATAACCCCAGTAATTATCACATACCATTCTTAATTTAGTATTTGCAAGACATCCTCGATTACTTTTTGATTAAGTATTTAATATTTAATCTTTGTTTCTTTAATGCTTCTTAATATATGGGGTTTCGCTTGCCAAAATTCTAACATTCTTTACATTTTGATTCCTCCCACCGGTTGAAGTTTGTATGTCCAGGTAAATTCTTTTTGTGAATTTATAGATAATTTTGATTCATATGGTTCAGATTCTAGCCAGTTAAATACAGAACATGCTTTACTTGTTGACCTTTTTTTCTTTCGATAATGCTCTTATTGGAACTTCAATGAGAAAATACTATAGCAATGTAAATTGAAAATAGTGAGATGAAGGTTGAATAGTAATGGAAAGTCTTAGTCTTTTGTCAAGTTTTATTTGATCAACTATCGGGTAGATATCCACTACAAAGAGGCATGGCAAATATTCAATATTTTAAATTTGAATTGGTTTGACTTGAGAGTATTGATCGTTAAGCTGGGCCCTTTAGCATTGTTCCCATAGTTTAGTGCAATATCAAGTAAGTGGATGTAGAGGTAATGATAATTAGTGCATTTTAGACATATCTTAATAAACATGATCCCCATTAAGTGTTTCTCCACTGCCTATATCTTTTTGTTCTCTTGTGTTTAACAGGTTGAAATGAACAGTCTAAGCAGCGTTTTTCATTTTCTCAGAATCTCTTCAACCCAAATGGAGGTAGGGGATTTGAATTTAAGCAAAGAAATTTCTTCATGTCTATTGTTTTAGGTGAATTTGCTATTAGTTAGTTGATATGATATGATTGCCATGGTGAAAGGGACCAACTTTAGTGGACCGACTTAGGAATAGATCCATGCATTAGAAACAACCATTTTTGTCATTCCAAAGTTTCTAAAAGCATTCTGATTCAGCCATTGAACGACTCCATTGTCTCTGGTCACTTTCAAGCCACTAGCCAAAAAACTTGAACAGTACAAATTTGTCTGCTTAAGACTTTGCATCTAGTCCATTTGGATAGAGTTTGGAACATGAAGCAACCGCATCTTTTTGACTTCGCAGGAGTGTTCTAGTGAAAGTTGAATGAGATTGTGGCGTCATTTGTGAAATTGTCTGTCATTTCTTCTTTTCCCTCGCTTTTTTGCTCAAATAGCCTTCTTAGCTGATATAGGGTCAAAATACATAGCACATTGGATCTGATCAGTGAAGCTTAAACATGTATTGAACTTCCACTGTTGCTCTAAGGTAACCAACAAGTCTAGGTTCTTTTTTTCTAATTCAAATTTATAAACCTGCCTTGTACCTTATTTTGTTTGTAGCAAACCTTTTCTTGGTTTAGTTTAAATGACACGATTTTATTATGGGTAAGAGAAGCACATCTCAATTTTATTATTGTTATTGTTCGATAAAGTAAAAGTTTAAGATGATAGAAACGTGAACCAGAAAAGGAAAAAGGAAAATGAAAGGGAAAGAGGCACTTTGACAATTTTTATTATCCTCGAAGCTAACGATTAAATGTAGATGAAGTGACAATGATCTATATATCTTAAGAAGGAAAAAAAAAAAAAAGGCAAATAAGAGGAAAATTTTGCAAGTTTGAGTAGACCTCAAGCACGTGTATAGTATATTGAAAAAGGAATAATTGTGTGCTTAAAATGATGATGGCACACGTGCGCATTAGGTCACCCTTGGCAATAAAAACCACAAATAAAAAAAAATAAAAAAAAATAAAAGGAAAAAAGAAAAAGAAAAGGAAAGGCTAGCACAATCTCATTGGGTATGTTCCTAAAGTGTTTCTTCTTTGGGGCCATTATCTTTATGGGGATGTCTTGCAAAAGTGAGGCAAAGCCTCCTCAATTTAAGTTCAATAACAAATAGCCCCCCTTCATCCTCTCCTCATCTTCCAAAAGTATATAGAATAATAGAAATTGTATTTGTAATCTTAGGGTCAAAAGAAGATGTAGTGGGAATCTTAGCATTGCACACTTAGGTCACTATCAAAGCTAATAAGAGGCAAAATGAATGTTGGGTTTGACATGGGATCGAAATAAATAATACCCTTTTAATGGTGTCTAGAATGTCTATGATTCTTGTCTAATACGTTTGTTAACAATTTCAAAAATTTTCAAAATTAATTGACTCATTAGAGGTAATTTTGAAGTTTCTAGTGAAGTCCTAAATCTTTACTTTAGTGTCGAGTAAATCTATAAATGTTATAAAATTCATAAATTCATTAGAAGTTCAAGGACTACATTTGTAATTTAACCATTAAAGAATGATGTGAGATCTAACAACATTAAATAATTATTAAATTGATAGTGTGGACAATTCTAGTGATAAAAAGTGCAATGCAGTGAATTTAAAAAAAAAAAAAAAACCAAAAACAAAAATCATAGGCTTATATATAGCAAATAATAGGTTTAAAACATAATTATAGAAAGGCAATGAAACAATGTGTCCCATTTTTGTAGTTTAGTTGAAATGGGTGGATATATTAGACTAGTGAGAAATAATGGGAAGATGAGTGACATAGACATGGATGATTAGGGCATGCCCCCATTATTTAAAATTGAAAACAGAAGCAAAGCAAGAAGAAGAGGAAGAGGCAGAAGGGAATTGGGGGAAAATTGGTTAATGATTCTTGTCTTGTGGAGCCTATGTTCAATGTGTGTGCGTGCGTGCGGGCCGGCACGCCCTCACTCCCTCCGCACCATCCAGATCATTCCGCATGCTCTTCATCCCCAATTATTCACATAAATTAAAGCCTCTTTCGTTCTTTTATTATTATTTTTTTAAGCTTATTATTTTATTTTACAATTGTAGAGACAAACTATAAAGGAATCTAAGAAACCTAGCTGATCATCAACCATAGCTTAATCTAACTATAGAGGGTGGCCTTTGAGCTAGATCATCCAAAAAAAAAAAAAAAAAAAAATCTTTCTAGATGGTAAGCTAAGTCATGAGCGACAAAGTTACTCCTGTGGTAACTAAAAAGAAGTGTTTAATAAATTCAAAAGAAATAGAGATCACGAATGAAATCAACAAATGTCTGAATTTCATTTACATATTATATTTTGCCATCCAAGAGATTTCAAACCATAAAAGAGTCAATTTTAATCCAAAGAATAAATAAACCAACCTCAAAAGCTTTGGACAGACCTTCATATATAGGACAATAACTTTTATCTTTTAATACTTTACCCTCTTCCCTTGTTAATTCAATTCAACCTTTTTCTAGCAATAAGTATCTATACCGAGCAAAAAAACAAACCATTTTCTATGAGCTATTTCCTTGTTTTTGTAGGTGACTGTTCTATCTATTTGGGCAACCTGACTAATCTTATAGACAAGTTGCAGTCTCACGTCTCTTCTCCAATCTCCGTTGCTATTAGATCAATCCATAAATAAAAGGGTGCATGAAAAGTTAAAAGCAGTCTAAGTTGCATCTATCTTCTTACAGGTTTATCTAATCATATAAAAAAAAGTAAATTAAAAATATTTAAAAAAGAAAAAAATAATTTATCACGTGATAATTTGTGTTTGTTGGACTATTGGTTAGCTAGTGCATAAACATAGGTATAGTCACATACATCTAAGTATTTTTCAGAACTCAATTAGAAATTTTAATTTTTTTTCTCATTTGAAAACACAATCATAGGTTTGTTTGTTTTTTTTTTTTCTCTTTTCCTTTTGGAGTTCATCAACATACAATGTCAGTGGTTGCTTAACCAATTGAATTGTAAATAAAGTAGCAAAACCACAATCAAAATTGTTTACCGACTTGTGAAATTGCATGCACTACTAGTAATTTTAATTATAGATAATAGATTCAAATATTTTCATGAATTTAAATATTAGAAGTCGGTGAATGCATCATGATTTTAAAGAAATAATATATTCCCATACAATTTTATTTTTAAAAAAGGGTTGAAATATATATAATTTGTACATTGAATTCGTACAAAAAGACAAGTCAAAAACCATATTTTAGCCTCAAATGTTTATAAAATGTAATCTAACCAAAATCCAAGAGCTTAGCAATTTGTTACAAGTCAATTATTACACACCTCCACGAATTAACTAAACATTAATTGAACCAATAAGGAACACAAAATCTCCCATACTTAGAATTTCAAGAGATTGCTTAAAACAAAGTGTGTTTAATTAAAATGATCCCATTTGAGATTAAATTGCAATTGAATAATAATGAACCAATCATAAAATGACAGGTGGCCTATTTGGTCCACCTTCCAAGTTTGTAGGGTTTTCACAATTGAAACACATGGGCAAAGCATGGGGGGAGGCCTTCCTTTGCCCACAATTCTTCTAAGCAATAATCTCTAGAGGATGGCTTCATATTCATCTCTTCTTGCATGTGCATTTCTTGGTTGCAATTTCCCATTATATTGCCTGTGGAGGATGGTTTCCCAATAAGATTTTCCCCATTCCAAATAGTGAAAAAGATTTTGAGTTAAAAAAAATCTAAATTGATCAAATTTTATCATATTATTAAACTTATATCCAAAACATTATCATATACAATCATTTACATTATTGTTATGAATTATGTAATTTGTACAAGTTTTTTAAAAAATCAATTTATAACTTAATTAAAAATTCACACTAATAATTATATTCATTTAAAACTTAAGCTTTAATATGATAATTAATTTTGACTTAAAGTTAGAGATTGATCTGAATCCCTTTTATTTAGAGCATGTTTGAGAGCGATTGTCAAAGTAGTGGTTTTAACAAAAAGAAAGAGATTTAGGCATAATTGGTTTATAAAGTAGATTTTCATACTAAGATAGTAATGCTTGGTTCAACAACTTTTAAAAGTGATTTTGAAATTATTATGTTTAGCTTTAAGATTAAAGTAACTTTAAATTTATCAAATTTTACTAAAAAGGGCACTTTCTATATGAGAAATCATATAACTCAATGGGGCAACACATATTCTTAAATATAAGGGCAAATTCGGTATTTCAATAAATGAATAAAATGAAGGACCATTTTTTAGAGTGAGTCTCCATCCATCGCCCCACCAAGAATTGCCTCTTAACTAATAATTGAAAAGTCAATTTCAACATTCGTCAAACAGCAGTATTTGAAAAAAAGTGATTTTAGCCATGCGAAAATTACACAATCTCTTAATTATACGTATAGCAGGAGAATTTTTTTTTACCATACAAACAAGCCCAACTTTTTTCCCCTTGATTACTCACTTTCTATCTCCATCAAAATTTGAATAATGAAATCATCATTCTAAATAATATAATATATATATATATATATACACACAACATCTCTCTTGTCTCTCCCTCAACCACCAATCTTTTCCAACCTTGGCTTTTTCACCTTCATTTTATATATTGAACATTAAAGAACATATGGATAAGAAAAAATAGAAAAAAAGGAGAAAATTAAAGAAAGAAAGCAAATTGAATAGTCAATTTCATGTGTTGTGTGTAAGAAAATTAGGGTAAAGAGAGAAAGAAATGCACTTTTACCCAAAGGGCAGAGAGAGAGCTAAGGAGAGAAGTTGAAGGAGGTTTTGCCTAATCATTTACCGACAACTCAACAAGGATATCTTCCACTGTTGTTCCATTGATACCCAAAAGCTCAACCACTGGTGAAGAAACAAATACCTTATCAATTATAAATATATAATACCATAATTAACTTACAAAAACATCATGATGATAGAACAAGAAAATGAAGGACGCCTCATGTAAGCAAAATTTCTCGATTGTTCAATTTGCAGTTTTTCTTTGTTGTTCCAAGTGGCTTGAAGGTGGAATTCAAAAGGGTTCTTCTCGTTTTTTCGAATTGTATTATTTTATTATTATTTTTTTCATTGTAATTTGTTTGTGCCTTGACTTTTAGGATGTGAGGTCATTCTAAAAAGAGATTTAATATTTTTGAAAAAAAAAGTTTTTTATTTTCCACTAACCCATGTGACTGCATGAATGAATAATTAGCAACATGATGGTGCTGCCCATTTCTTTATTATATTCTTTTTTTCTTGCCTCATTCAATAATCCAATGAGACTAAGCGTAACCTTGCCGTAGTACTATACCATATACCCTCTTCACATTTTCATATCTTCATTTTAAATTATCAGACCCACTATCTAATTCTTTAATATTAAATTAAAATATTTAATTTTAAATTTGGTCTAATTTCAATTTGAATTTATAACTCAACTGATTAAGATATATGTCATTAAGTGAAATATCAAATATTTGAATTTTCTTATTTATGTATTACAGAATTATTTATGCTTTTAAACTACTGCTTGATTATAACTCTTTAACTTTTAGTTTTTAATTTTTGCATATTGAATTCATAAACACTAATTCAATTTATGAGTTTGTCTCTTTGTTATCTATCTTAAAATTGATTTTTCAAATTCATACGAGCTTTAGAAACTAAAAAAATATCTTTTGAAAAAGTATTCTTGCTTTTAGAAATTTACAATGATAAAAACAATGATGTAATCTCAACAAGGTTCAAAATACCCTTAACTCATGTCAACATGAGCATAAATAATTCAGCTGGCACAAAAAATATACTCTCGACAAAAAAGTTAGAGGTTCGAATCTCTAACCCTACATATAGTGTTGAATTATAAAAATCATGATCCATGTTAACAGGACTGACTATGGTACAATAATAGTTGAATAAAATCGTAAAAGAAAATGAGTATAACTTGACAATAACTGACACTTACACTATTTCTTTTGAGGTTGGAGGTTGGAGGTTCAAAAAGTTATTGGTAAGGATCCACAAGAAAGATACATAAGACGTGACTTCTCTCACAGTCAATTAATTTTAACATAAAAGTCCATGTTTCATCTAATTTAGAGAATTGTAGATTATTATTAGTTCTCGGTTATGTTTAAATTAAGATGTTTCGAAGTAAACATCATATGTATTAAAAAAAAAAAAAAAAAAAAAAAAAAAAAGA